>JANEYF010004095.1:0-22953 GCA_029963845.1 Rhamnusium bicolor
TGGATTGTTTCTATCTTGCTCAGACATATTCCCGCATATCCAAGCAGCTCTTTTGAGACAGTAGTAATTTTATTATTATATTTAAACAAGATGATATGAACCTTCGCCATATATATTCCGATCATGTGTCACCGGATGTAACATTTAAACAGTTCCAAGATATGTGTGCGGAATGTTGGAAAGATAAATATGGATTTCTAGTGATTGACAAAGACAATGAAATACATGAAGGTCGCTATCGCAAAGGACTTGACAGTTTCATATATCCGTGATGTGTTTTGATCAAAATTTCAATTGTGCTACAGACAGCGTTAAGGTTGGTTCAGTAACAGGAGCATTTATTAGAATTATGAATATCAACAGAAAAGTTCAAAACAGTGAAAAAACTGAGAATGAAAACAGGGATGTAAGTCTGAAACGTCAACTGGTAGAAGCTACAGATGCAGTACGTAAGAAATTCAATTCTATTAAGAACAGACATATGGAAAATCAATTAACACTTGAAAAAGATTTATGAGCCCATAACTAAGCCATTAAAGGTGTTATCTTCAGTAGCAGCGGTAAAATCATATGCTCAACAACAGTTACCACCTTCAACTTCAACAACATCATGGGAAAGTGCTAGAAGTATATCTGATAGGTACGATGATGATGATGACCAACCACAGGCATCTTTCATGGAAACACCACCATCGTCAGTAACCTCTAGCTCAAAAAATTCCCTCTTACTAACAGTTTTAAAAAAAGAATATGAGATGGTAAAAAAACATATAGAAAAATTAAAGTCTGGGGATTCCAAATACGATATTTTGTATGGTGTGCGCGTAGATCCTAACACAGACAAATTGCGGATGGGTAATGCAGAAATACATTTTTCACATGGAAATATCACATTGTGGTATGGTAATGAACGACTTGGGGTGTATCCTGGTAGTCCAGAGTTGTACGATCTAATATTTCTAAAACATCCACCAATTATAGATGTTTATGATGTGAATGATATCGACGAAGAATGGAGTAGGATATATGGGGATATATTAAGAAAAACGAAAGCACCATACAAAAATTATGATGTAAAGAAAAGTTTTAAAAAAACCAAACAAAAGAAGTTCATCAAAATTATAGAACCATTAATAACTTCTAAAATATTGACGCGATCAAAGAGTGGTCAAGGGTTAGCACATTTCCCTACCAACAAATTATATCGCAATAATGCAGTAGATTATGTTTACTGGAATAAGCCGAAAGATCTTGTGGACCGTTTACGCTTACTATGGAGTTCAAAAATGGCGGGACATAACAATCACGACAACGAAATATTAGAATTAGTATCAGAATTAAAACTGGGACACATAGTATATTAGTAAAACTAAATAATTTGCCTTGGTTAATAACTATAATACCGACTGAAATTTCTGAATTGCTTCAGATGCCGTTGGAAATGGCTACTGTAAAGAACAGTATTGACAAGTTTGGACGTAAGAGAGGTGCTAGTAAAACAATAGTACTACGCGGCCCACCCGGTGTTGGTTTTAAGCTTACCAATGATGAGCACTTTGATATTCAGAAAAAACGTTTGAAGAATATTGGAGACCCTGTAGATGAACAAGATTGTGCAACACGTAATTATGTTGACAATCGTATCGATATATACCATAAAGATATTCGCAAGGGTATGAATGATGTAACCGATTTACTTCTGTCGTCAGTGAAAAATCATATTAGTGCGGCCATCATAAAAAAGCAGAGAAGAAAATAATATTATTTTGAATAAAAGAGATGCTGATTTGATACAGCAGATGCATACATACATTAATAAACAGATTGCGGGAATTAATACTGGCTTGACGGAGCAAACACGAATATATATTGGTAAACAAATTGCTGGAGTTACTGGTTCAAATGCGATGCTCATGGATGTGAATAATGCGTTAGTTGGAAGGGTTGATAACCTAGAGCATTTGGTTAAAAAGTATCATACAGAACAAACGTCATCGGATACACAATATCCTCCATTAGATCCTGAGATATTAGAAATATTAAAGAGAGAGAGAGAGCGAAAATACCGCATAAAGTGCGGGGGGTGGGTAAAGTGGGACATACTGCCACAGAACCTCGCCCAAAGAAGACTCAACTTACCGGCAAAGCAACAGCAACTGAAGTAGCACTGAAGTAAAAAATATTATTTTGATTATGGCCACTAGTAGTGTAAAACTACAAGTTGTTAATGAATTGCATAAATCTTGCCGAAGAAATTTCCGTAGAAGAAGAACTATTATTAAAGGATATGGTGATTTATGGCAAATAGATTTAGCTGAAATGCAACAATATGCTAGAGGTAATAAAGGCTATCGATACATTCTTGTTGCGATTGATTGTTATTCTAAGTATGTTTGGTGTCGACCTATTAAAATTAAAACTGGTGTAGAAGTTTGCAATGCTATGAAGAACATATTTCAAGAAGCAGATTACACGCCAATCAATTTGCAGAGTGACCACGGTACCGAGTTTTACAATAGTAAGTTTTCCACATTAATGAAGAAATACAGCATAAATCATTATTCTACGTATAGCACAAAAAAGGCGGCAATTGTTGAACGAGTAATACGAACATTAAAAAAACTGGCTGTACAAAGAATTTTCAATTAGAGGTAAATACAAATGGTATGACATTTTATCTAACATTATAAATAGATACAACCATAAAGTTCACCGTGTAACTAACATGAAACCTGCTAACGTGACATCCTCTACACGTTTAGATGCATTCAATCACGTTAAAGTGGCATTAAAGCCTAAATTTCACATTGGTGATGTAGTTCGAATTAGTAAATACAAAAGTATTTTTGATAGGGGATTTACAGCCAACTTTTCAACCGAACTTTTCAAAGTCGTGAAAACAAACATAACAAATCCCACAACTTATTTACTTGAAGACATGCGCGGACACCCCATCAAGGGAGGCTTTTATGAAATGGAGTTACAAAAAGCTAAATATCCTGATGTATATCTAGTGGAGAAGGTATTACGGAAGAGAGGAAACAGTATTTTTGTGAAGTGGCTTGGTTTATCAAATGAACATAATTCATGGGTCGATAGAAATGCTATATATAGTTTAATATATTTACTTATTTATGGAAAATATAAACCTAGAGTAGAATATACGTATATGTTTAAAGTAATGTTGAGTAAAAATTGCATACTTATACAATTATGTAATTATTTTCTTATTATATCTTAACTATAATTATTTTGATTTTACTCGTCTTTTGGATTAGAATGTTTAACTTTCGTAGTTAATGTATTTATTATCAAAACTACGTATAATTTGTATTTATTATCAAAACTATGTATAATTTATATTAATTTATATTTTCCTATAGTAATGAACACAAAATAAATTCTTGGATAATACAGTTTCATACATTTTTGAAAATGTAAACCTAGAGTAGAATGCATTTTATATAGATATAAAGTAGTATTGAATTAAAATAGCGTACTTATACAATTATATCGGTAATTATTTTCATATGTTATCTGAGCTGTAATTATTCTGATTTTATTACATTTTAGGCTGAAATGTTTAGCTACTGTAGTTAATGTATTTTTTCAATACCTGAAATAAAATATATAAAAACACATACTTAATTCGTTTTAATTTTGTATTTTTCTACAATAATGAATACTAAGCAAATTCCTGGATGTTGTAGTTTAATATATCTATCCATTTTTGAGAAATAGAAACGTAGTGTAGAATGTATTTCATATGGGTTTAAAGTAATACTAAATTAAAAATAGTGTACTTATACAATTATATATCTTTACTTTTTTGTATATCTTAGCTATAATTATTCTCATTTTATTATATTTTAAACAGAAATATTTGTATTTAGCTGATGTATTTATATAAACACTTGTAAGAGAGAATAAAAATGCACACAATTTGTTTAAATTTTATATTGTTCCTAAATAAATACAAAATAAATTATGTACAAATATAATATAAAATAATATAAATATATATAGCATATAATATAATATAAATATATACAGCATATAATATAATATAAATATATACAAAAAAAAAAAAAAAGAAAATTAAAGTGGTAAAGTCTTTTTTGGGTGCACCATTACAAATAACACAGGCATCGACGGCACCTACGGTTACCGTGTCATCTCCGCATGCTCGACATCGAATTTTTGGTATGTTCCACCAATCTACCGTGGTATGCATACTTCCATGCTGATGTTCAGCTCCCTCGACAACCATGCGGGAATATGATATGTAGCATCTGGTGCACATATAATATTCCCCTTGGTCGATACTGCATATCACGACAAAACCAGCTGTGGCACATACCAAATCCATGCTTCCAGCCACCATATATTTTAAATGAAGCGCCATCTCGCTTCCCTCCTCGTCACTGAGGTCAGCCACGTCGGTTTGAACACCTTCGTCCACCTCGATGTCGCCTTCAGCATCCACTTCGATGTCGCCTTCAGCATCCACTTCGATGTCACCTTCAGCATCCACTTCGATGTGGCCTTCAGCCTGTATATCACGACCCTCCTTGATGTCATCATCCATTCCGCCAGCAGGTAGGTTATGGTCAGCCGCTGCGATGTCCTCATCTATCTCGTCTGGAGCCACAAAATCTCCATGGAACACCCTTCTGTTAGTCACATCTTCTAGAACCAACTCTCTGAGTATTTCAATAATTGAAGCACGAGCCATGATGTTGATTATAGCAAGACAACTAATTTTCACATAACAGCCTCCCACATATATAACAATAATGAAATGTGGTGGGGCTATTTTATGGAGGGGATATTTTGTAGTGGGGTCATTTTGAGAGTAATTGAAATGTTCATACTTAGTCACAGACTGTTCCGTAGCATCGTTTAAGTCGGTTGTGTTATAATTAAACAAAAAAAATGTGTGACATTATTGAAATTGTTGAGGCCGACTCAACGACGTCGCCATTAGCGTCTCGTGCAAATAGTCCGTCTGCATGGAGTATCGATACGGTACTTATCGATAATGAGTCGGATGAGAGTACCATGATGGAACCTGACTCCACCACTGGACCAGAAAGTCCCGACTTCTCTGATAGTAAGAATAAATGTACATTACACTTTTCTAATTATTAATTTTGTTTTCTTTACTTAGAGGAATCCGTAGACAGCAATGGGCGTCCACTTGGAGATGATGATAGTGACGAATCAACAGATGGTAAGAATAAATGTTCAACATTGCTTTAAATACTATTTTTTTATTCATTACCTACAGAAGAAGAATTAGAGGCCGCCGTGAGAAGGGCAAGGGCAGAATTGGAAGACGAGGTGAGAAGGACAGAGGATGAGGATTCGTCAACCTCAGATGATGGTAAGAAACATGATTTTTTTCTTTTTTTATGTTAATTCATTTGTTTGTACAGATATGGAGCGACCATAGGAAATAATTATAGTTTTAATTTTTAAATAGTATTTAAGTATAAATAAATATAGTTAAATTTTAGTTCGTAAATAGTATTATAAGTACACATAAATATAGTTATGTTCTAATTTGTAAATAGTATTATAAGCACATAAATAAATATATATACATATTACAAAATGTCTTTTTTTATAATTAAACATAAATAATTAATGTAAGTAAATTCATGTACAAATGTGTTAAAATAAAATACACATAAAAGTACTTACAAAATCATACCCCTATAACTTAATGAATATCTATAGAAAAACAAAAATGTGTGAACAAATAATCATATTCTTTGTATAAAATACACATAAAACATTTTATAATTAAAAATAAATAAGTAATATAGGTAAATTCCTGTAAGTACGTACCTATTTATTAAAATAAAAATGCACAGAAATGTGCATGTGCAAAATTTTGTAATTATAGCTGAAATAGATATCTATAGAATATAAATTGTGATCAAATAAAGTTATATTCTTTGTATAAAATAAATACCGTAAACAAAGCACATAAAATAAATTCAATTTTTATGTAATAATAACAACGCATTCAAATAAATCTATTTAAATATTTTATAATTAAAATAAATAATCAATGTAAATAAATTCATGTACTCGCATATTAAAATAAAATGCATATAGAAAGATACATATAAAAATTACGTACATTACAATTAAAATAAATAACTATAGTAATTAAAATATGCCAACAAATAAAGTTATATTATTTTTGTAAAATAAATAATAATTCAACACATAAAACGTAATTATATATGGTACATAACAATATCAACATAAAACGTCTACCGAGTATTAGGTGTAAGTAAAAATATTTCATAATTAATCAATGTAAATAAATTCATGTACTCACATATTAAAATTAAATGCATCTAGAAAGATACATACAAAAATTATATACATTACAATTAAAATAAACAACTATAGTAATTAAAATAATATGCGAACAAATAAAGTTATATTCTTTTTGTAAAATAAATAATAATTCAACACATAAAACGAAATTATATGAGGTAAATAATAATAATAATAATAATAATAATATTTATTTATTGCCCAACAGATAAAATCCAATTACAGGACAACTTACAAAAGTGTAGTATTAAAACAGTATACAAGAAATGTAAAAAACAAAAGAATAATGTAAATATAATATCATACATATTTTTTAAAAAATGCCAATATAAAAAAAATTACACAAAATCACAGATGTAAATACAGTTCAAGACACACTTAGTAACTATTAGCAAATTAATACAAAATAAATGCATCAATAAAGTTGGAGTATACTTTATATCATTTAGATGAGATTAAGAGAAATAATTATTGGCAATACTCATTAATTCTTTTAAAGAATAGTGGTTAATATCACATAAATGGGATATTTTGTTGAAATTATCACTCATAATATAGATCGGAGATTTAACAAGCATGTTGGTTCTGGCATGACTGAGATAGAATGTCTGATTAATTCTTAGGTTCGGTCTGTGAATTTGGAAGTTAATCATTGATAGTATGACTGGTGCATCTACAGTATTGTGTAATAATTTATACAAAAACGTAAGACTTGATAATATTCTCCTGTGGTCTAAAGTTTGTATTTCAAACCTGGAGGTTAATAAATCATGTTCAATACCACGCGCCGGATATATCCCATCGACTTTAAATGCTAAAAATTTCAGGAAGCGTCTTTGCACACGTTCTAGCAAATTTGTATAGGTATTATAGTAAGGGTGCCATATCAATCCACCATATTCCAGTTTAGAACGCACTAGCGAAAAGTATAACGTTTTGAGGGCTTTGATATTGGTAAAAGTTTTACAGTTTCGCAGCATAAACCCTAACATCTTAAGTGCGGATGCAGAAGTTAACCTAATGTGTTCGTTGAAGGTGAGTTTATTATCAAAATAAATTCCTAAATCCTGCATTAAAGTGCAACGTGAAAGTTCAGAAGAGTTGAAAGAGTAGTTGTAATATACGGGATCACTATTTTTTGTGTATGAACAAGTTTTGCACTTGGACACATTCATGAGGAGTTTGTTTCGATTGGACCAATCTTCGACAAGATCTATTTGTGTCTGTAATTCAAGACAATCGTTTATGTTATTTATGGCTGCATATAGTTTTAAGTCATCTGCAAAGAGGAGGCTCCCACACTTGAGAAGCGTTGTTAGGTCGTTAATAAATATAATAAACAGCAGGGGTCCTAGATTGGACCCTTGCGGGACACCAGATGTTGCTGTATATAAATTGGAATTAAAACCATTGTAGCTAACATAAAGATTCCTATCGCTAAGGTAGGAAGTAATTAATGATATTAAGGGATTATTAAAGCCGTAATGGTCTAATTTATATAATAATATAGAGTGTACTATTTTGTCAAAGGCCTTTGAGAAGTCGGTATATACTACGTCCACTTGACCATGGTTATCTAGGGTATTAGATATTATTTGAGTTATTTCTACTAGATTTGAAACCGTTGATCGTTTTTCAATAAAACCGTGCTGTTGGGGTGAAATTAAAGACTTTACTTGTGGGAATATGTAAGCATACAAACACATCTCAAAGACCTTTGCAAAGTTACACAATATAACGATTGGTCGATAATTTTCTATGTTGTCAGCTTTATCGTTTTTTAATATCGGGCATACCCTTCCTAGTTTCCAGACATATGGAAATGTACAAGATTTGAGAATTAAATTAAATAAAACTAGCAATGGGGGGGCTAGGACATGCGCACAGTCTTTGACTACAAAACTTGGTATTCGGTCGTGGCCAGACGTTAATTTATTTGCTAGTTTCTTTATAGCGGCTATTACATCATTTTCATTAAAACTGATGATATTTATGCATGGAAAGTTTCCGCAGTTTACAGTATTCGAACCAGTGTCGGAGTCATCCACAGGCGAATATACACTTTTAAAATAGCCCGCAAAGCCATTTACTATGCTCCTAGGATCATTGTAACATGTTACATCATCATACATTTTGCCTGGAATTCTAGTGGAACCTTTTTTTCTTCTATGTAAGACCAAAAATTTTTTGGATCGATGGTGACATTGCCTTCAACTGAAATAATGTAATTGTTATATGCCACGGATATTTGATTTTTGACTAGTGAGCGTAGCCTTGAAAATTCTTGATAATATAAGTTGTTGTTTGATTTTTTTATATTTTTTGCGATAGTGATCTTTTAGTTTGATATTATTTTTTATTTCTAGAGTGTACCATTTAGGGTGCTTCTTTGGTTTACTACTTTTATAAGGCGGGACGTGTACGTCTAAAAAGGAATATAGTTTTCCATAAAACTCCTCACATGCAATGTTTGGGTCTGTATAACTATCCAAAAATGACCAGTAAATAACAATATTAACATAAAATGCTAACCGAGTATTAGGTGTAAGTAAAAATATTTCATAATTAAAATAAGTAATCAATGTAAATAAATTCATGTACTCGTGTATTAAAATAAAATGCATATAGAAAGATACATATAAAAATTATGTAAATTACAATTAAAATAAATAACAATAGTAATTAAAAATATGCGAACAAATAAAGTTATATTCTTCTTTGTAAAATAAATAATAAATGAACACATAGAAAGAAATTATATACAGTAAATAACAATGTTAAGTAACAATGTAAATAAATTCATGTATCCGATTATTAAAATAAAATGCATATAGAAAGATACATACAAAATTATCTATATTACAACTAAAATAAATAACTATAGTAAATAAATGTGTGAACAAATAAAGTGGTATTCTTTGTGTAAAGTACATAAAAAAATATATATTTATATTTATTCATTAATTCAAGTTTTGTAATATCTATTTAAAAGAAAATCTGAATGAATATATTGTAGACAAAAGATGTGGTAGAAATAAAGTGTCCGGCGCTCGCTTCACCCGGTACCAACCTACCTGCCCAAAGGTTATCGGAGTATAGTTGACCTTTTCGACCTGCTCGAGATACGTTTTACCTGAAGTACATTATGTTGAAATTTTGGATAACACAAAGATCTTGTGGACAGTCAGTAGCTCAGTGATTGAGCGTCGGGTTTGGGACCGAAAGGTACCAGGTTCGAATCTGGCTGGCCCCAGAAATGGCATGGAGTTGGGTGGCGCCATTCCTGGTTTTTTTTTGCAATTTGACCTTTGACAATAGTTTTAATAATCAAAGAATCTGTGTCCGTGTATAACAAGGAGGCATTTTCACCAATTTTTTTTTAATTAGATCATAGTAAAAGCTATACAGCACCGTTTTAGACAATTCCAAGATACAAAAACCAACGTAAATTGGTTTGTTATACACAACCTTTAGTTTACCCATATGAATAGCCACAAAATCTTTGGTAAATATTGAACATGTTTTAAAATTAGGGCGCGTTATTAAATTATTCGCGCCTTTACTACGTCTAATATTCTCCCAGTGAGTAACCAGCTTTATATCGGTTCTATTGTCTATATCCTCCATTGTTTTTCCAAAAACAGCATTGTTCATTAATTTATATTGGTCTTTTTCAAATTTATTTGTAGCTTTATTTCTCATATCCGTATTCAAGTCAATATATTTCTTTAGCCAAGCTGATTGGTTGAATTTAAGAACTCTATGTGTTTTTATAACCATCAAACCGTTATTAATAGCTTGTTTCAGATTTATATAGTGTACAACATATCGTTTCTTATCACTTAAATTTGGTATTAATTTTGTTAATTTTGATTTTGATTCGGGTGGAACAATACTTTCTACTAGAAATGGGAGGTCTGAATGCAAGTCGTGCAAATCTTCTGGATAATGTATGTCTACTTCAAGAACATACCCTTTGGGGCTTTCATCTGAAATATTCATAATATCTAATTGCATTATTTCCCCTTCGGAGAGCCACTCAAATCCACTAGTCGGCAATAGTTGCGACATACTATGACCATATAGGTTTGTCGCGTCGAGATATGCAATGAATGATGATGGTTCGTTAGGGTCATAATTGGGTAAAAATTTATTGTTTGCAATGTGCTTCCTCTCTGAACATTGGCTAAGTCCTCCGCGTATGCCTCGCTTAAAAAAAGTGGATCATATCTATGCCTGTTAACAGTTGTAACTGTACTCCGGTTAGTTTTAACATGGCATCCCACGATAGACCTGGGGCTGTATAATATTGAGTTGGATCTAGTTTGTATTTAGCCAAACAAATTCTACGAAAATTTTCAAACACATCGCATAAAAGAAGTACGTCTGATTTCAAATAAAGGTCTGAATAGTCACCCAAATTCTGGCATCCAAACAAATTCCACACATCATTAGCTCTTTGGTAATCCCTGTCTGATATGTGTTGTTCATCAAGTTATCGTAAAATTCCGCCTTAGAAGGCAATTCTGAATTATTTAGTTTCTCCAAACTATCCACAAAACTATAAGGAAATACACCCTTTTGTCTCATTAACTTAAATTTTTCGTTATCATCATAAAAACTTCTCGTTACCATCAATTGATTATCGGATAAATTTTCTCCTAAATTTTGTAACGATGCCGATAAAAACTTAAAACTATCGATAAATCGTAGTTGTACAAATTTCCTTTTCTTTTCCCCTTTATTATTGACGTAATCATGCATGTAAAGATGTTTTGTGAAGGATATGTATTTTTCTTTATTTTGTGCAATTACATCCACTCTATCCTTATGCGCACACAGCTCTTTAATAAATAAGTGCGTGTCGTACGAGCTTGTATTGTGTAGTATAACTGGTATAAAATTTGGTAATTTATAATTTAAATTACAGATAGAATGTGTTGCGCCGAATCCTATTTTGCCGGTTAAGTGGCAATGGTCTCTTACTTTCACATCGTTACCTGTAAAAGGCTTCCCACATATACCGCAAACGGTGGCATTCTGAAAGTTTTTCTTTCTTGTACTGTGAGTTTAGCCATTGGGACTATATCTTTCATATGTCTATTATAGACATCCCTTATATCAGCCTCGATACTGGATACAAATACTTTTGCTGCGTCAGACCCTCGGTACAGTTCAAACTTGGAGAGAGAATTGTCAAAAGAACATTTTATTAAATAGGCGAAAGAGTAAGGTTCATGTTTAAATGTTTTATTACTATAAGAGCATTCGGGATTTGGTTCACAGGTATCAATAGGTTTTAGAATGGATTCAAAATCAGCATATACCACGAATGGTACATTCATTTGTTTCTCAAAATTTTCAAATTTTAATATGTTTTCGGGCACCTGTTTACCGTATTTATCAATTCGAAACTGTGTCGAGGGTGTTGTTGTATAAACATGATTACAATCATGCCTCTGGTGTTGGAACAATTGCCGTTCATTATAAAAATATAATAAACAACCGTCACAAATGTATTTTTTATGTTCGTGCGCAGAAATCTGTGAGAAAACTAACTTAGACAAATCTTTTATCCAGCAATAGTGAGTATTAGCACAATCTTTATTACAATGATGATTTACGCCACAATCGCCAGAAATTAGTAACAAATTTACATGCACATGTCGTTTTGTCTCAGAATAACGCAAAGGTCCAACAACCACAAACTTTATTCTATTATTTTCAAATTTCTCTTCCAACCCGTACACATTAATTGAAATATTGTTCATTTCCTCAAATTTTGAAATATCTCGCAATTTTACTGGAAAATTCATACCTGTTACATTTAAAACTCTTGAAAAGTGTGGATATGAAGATGTACCAGATGTATGACCATTTGCAGGGTACAATGCTGAAGTTACAGCCCAAGCAAAACAACACTGATCTTGATTTTGAACATTTACCACCGCCCTCTTATTTTCAATGAACTTTGGTAATTTAATGTACGACGAACCACCCAGTGGATTATATTTGTTCACATTAACTTCGACAAATGCAATTCGTTCGAGGGCCCATCCTAAAAATAATAAATAATTGTAAATTATTCTGTTCTTACTTTAATGAATATATACACACCTGAATCACGTTCTTGAAACTCTGTAGTTTGGGTTATCATCATATCCACAAAAGTATTCAAAATATCACCCAAATTCATAGATTCATCCAAAATTCTGTTAGAAGTATTAAATGATTTCATATCGGACAATTCTTGTGTATGTAATATATATGTGGCAAACGTTTCCATATTTACTTTTACTGTTTTATGAATCCTCAGCACTTCTTCCAACAGATTTAAAATTGTATGTCTTATTTCATTGAAGAACATTACATAGTCTGCATGATTATTTTCACTATGCACTCGATATGTTACAATCCTGTTCTTGAAAGCACTCTGGACAAATTGTACACCATCTAACAAAGGAACACATGAATTTGTCCTATGTTGTAGCGTTCTTCTATGGGAATTCATTTGCACCGCACTTAGAGTTACATTACAACAATTACATGTTTGCATGTATCTAGATGTTGAAGGAATCGAATCCAGTTTAGGCTGCTTTGCTGCAGGCCCATTATCATGTAACTTTGTACATGACTGCCTCTGATGACGACGCAAATTATCTCCACGTGTAAAACTTGCACCACAAGAAACGCACGTATACATTTTAGCCTTTATGATAGAAGATTAGCATCACAAATGATCGTCTGTTTACTCCTCTCCCTCTTTTATAATAATACATTCAATAACCCCCCACTCTAATTACTCCCTTCACTCTAATTACCCCCACCGATCTCATTATCCCCCCGCACTCTAATTACCCCCTCTGATTACCCCCGCACTCTAATTACCCCCTATAATTACCCCCGCAATCTAATTACCCCCCACTACAAGTGGTGGGGGAGACCCACCACCGCCATTAATACCCTACTTTTGTTGTGGCGAAAAATTTCTTTGAGGATTAAACAATTTTGAAAATTAGGTCTTAGTTGACTCGCGTACGTAGGTCTGAAATTTTGGTTTTGTGGAGTAAATTGTTGCCGTGTACGGCACTCGTTAAAGGAGTGACCATTTCGCTTACAATAAGAACAGAACTTTTGATTATTAAAATTAGATGGTTTTGGTAAATTTTGCACAGGTCTATTTACAGTTTTATTTGTAAATTTTTGAGATTCAAAATAAGATAACTGAAGTTCCCTTTTAACACGATTTATCGCATCCAACATATTTCGTGGGTCTCTTACAATTTGTCCTATTTTTGGTTCTAATCCGGTTAATAATGTAGTTAACGTCATATTTTCAATTAAATTAGATTGCGCGGTTTTTTCCTCAAGCGTGAGGCATTGTTCTTGCACAGTAGCGTGCACTTTTGCATTGTGAGTTTGCAATCTCGAAATAAAAGTTAAAACGGTTTCGTTAGGTAGTTGGTGAACACGCTGTAAGTCTTGTATTAAGGCGGTCAAATCGCGTGGATCGCCAAAATGAGCATCGAGTAATGCTTTTATTTCGCCCCATGTATTTGGGTTGCGTGAATTTACTATTTCTGCGGCTTTACCGCGAAGTTTATTCTTTATGTGCAAGGTTAATAAAATGCGTTGATCGTCTACGGCCATGTCCTGGGCATGAATGCAGGCGTTTATAAAGGTTTGCAAAAATATAGGATTGCCATCGAATTCTGGTACAATCGAGAAAATTTCACTTAATTTGTAGGGTTCGATACTAGTACTTTCGGTTGTAAAAGACATGTTGCTAGATATTTAGATGTCATCAAAATAAAATTAAGTAAAAATAAAAATAAAAAGATTAAAATAATATTTAGTTTGCTATAAAAATATGTTTCGTAGTATTAAAATAGATTGTGGTAGATATTTAGTTTGCAATATGGGACTTGGATAATAGAAATAAATTATGCACTTATATATATAAAAAAAATTAGTGTGGTCTTTAAGTCGAACTGTACTTCACACTCACCTCTACACACGTATATGTAGCGAGTGGATACGGTTAGAAATATCGGCCAACTAATATGTAAAGAAATAAAATGTTTGGTCTGCAAGTCGAACTGTACTTCACGCTCACCTCTACACACGTATATGTAGCAAGTGGATACAGTTAGAAAAGAGCCAAATCAAAAAGGAATAAAATAAAAATAAAAATGAAATAAAATTGTTTGTTACTTGAAAAATTGAAAATGATAATACGAGATGATTCTTATAAATGTTTCTTACTCAATAGGTTAGTTTAGCAGATTTTTTCGTTTAGGGATTAGAATCCGCCACCACAGTGAAGAAGGGCTCCTTGTTCCAGAAGTTAACTTTCAATAGTTAGGCACCTCGCGATGTTCTCCTTGTTCTATTGGGCTTCACTACTGGTTAGGCTTCTTGTTCTGGGCTGTTTACGGATCCTACCGACTGCGCTAATTCTTATATTTTTATTTACATGAATGACTTTAAAAATTGTTTTTATTTAACTGAGAGTCAACGTTGACTCTTGAAGAATAAAATGAATTAAATATTAAAGATGTTTATTAAAACATAGTGAGTACAAAACTGAGTTCAAAAAGGTTATTACATTAATTTATAAGCTTACTACTTAAGCTAGATAAGCGTTTCTCAGACTTGGAACAAAGCAAGTGCTGAATTGACAATTTGTAATTCTAGGAGAGAATTTGTTATCTGCAATGTAGCTGTAATATGATACTCTGAGATATTATGAAGTGAAGCCAAAGTCGTGTATAAGTTAATATACAGTGGCGTAGATATTATATAACATATATATATATATATATATATATATATATATATATATATATATATATATATTTTATATATATATATATATATATATATATATATATATATATATATATATATATATATATATATATATATATATATATATATATATATATATATATATATATATATATATATATATATATATATATATATATATATATATATATATATATATATATATATATATATATATATATATATATATATATATATATATATATATATATATATATATATATATATATATATATATATATATATATATATATATATATATATATATGTTACAGTTAAAGTGTTTACTTGACTAGTTTATAGACTAGCTGGATAGTATACAAACTATCTAAACGCCTGGATATTTTGATGGAAAATCATATTTCTACTAAAATAGCTATGAATATTGGTTGGTTTGTATACTATCCTGCTAGTTTACGAACTATACAAGATTTGTCGTCAAAGTACAAACCACAAGAAAATTATACAAATTAACCAGGTTTTTTGGCTAATTTACAAATTATCCACAGTAGTTGGATAAAGTGTGAACTGAATATTGCTGGTAATACATAATAACCAATTCGTTGGTTAGTATGTAAAGTAACCAATCCTCTTTGGTTAATTTAGTTTAGGATAGTAAGTTTTTTATAGGTACAACATAACATTGCCATTACTACTTAAAAATAAGTAAAGAAAAACACAAGTGATATAAAAATACTATTTGTGTGACAAAATATTAATAATACACCTCAAAACATTGAAACCACAAAACAAAGAAAATTATTATTTATTGGAGCAAGTTGCACTATTGTGACACTTGCTGTTACACGTATATCCGGACGCAAGACATTTACACTTTTTATTTGTGCAACTCTTCTTACATTGACAGCGCACATAACCTTGAGTTGAACCGGTTACTGAAAATTTTCCTGTAGCGCTTCGTAATGTTATTTCGGTGTCTGTCTTGACATTTTCTAACTTTATAAATTGTTGCTTGCATATTTCAAAGTCGTTGCGGGAATACAGCTGTTTAAGGACACCGTGAACAGTTCCAATTCGGTAAAATTCATCTTCTATGCTCATTATTACTCCCAATATGTTTCTATGGTCTGATCGACTTCGGTCTACGTCTGGAATGGGCACTCTCACGGTCATGCCGACACTTCCTGGTTTAAATTTCTTCCTAGAAGTTTGTAGCATTTTTTTCTGCTTGCCTTTTTAGACTTTCGTGGCATGCATCTCTTATCGCTTTAATATTGTTTTTATTTTGACAATGATTACATACGTTTTCTTCAGAACATAATATGCATTTCTGCGATGATAATGATTCATTGAGAGCATTTTCCATGCTTACAGTACCTGGGATCGTTGCCATTGCTTGTTCTTTAACTAAAACTGAGGTTTCATTGTTATCTTCGAGTAAAACTGGGGTTTCATTGTTATCTTCGAGTAAAACTGGGGTTTCAGTATTATTATCTAGTATAAGCAGCTTAACATTTTCAATTAAACCTGAAAAATATTAGGTTGTTATGTGAAATAGGTGGAGATATTTTATACGTACCAGAAAATTCTTTCACGGCCATTTCATCTTCAGTGCTGGTAGATTTTTCATCGGGTACATAATTATTTGAAGGATCTGAATCTTCTTCCATTTTCTCCTCGGTGTGATTAGTAGACGATAATAACGTTTCTAGTTCTTCTTCTGTACGTATGGTTTTAATTTTTTTCGGTAGAAATGGGGAAATTATTTAAACCATCTCTACATTTTACACCATATAAAGCTTCATATGGACTGCGTCCAATTCCAGAATGAAAGCAACTATAAAAAATAATAAATTAAGGTAAAAAAGCAACTACAAACACAGAGCCGCTGTTGTATTAACCTACGCAAACAGATAGAAAATTACCAATGTTCGCTTTCACAACTGAGAAACGAAATGTTTGAGATCAGATATAAGGTTTGAAAGACCACACCGTTTCTTCTATTATTTAAACAGTTGTAGAAAGCAAAATAAAGATTAAAGCAAATTTGAAAGACTAGCCTACTCACCGATTTTTTTTGAAATTGGACGATTTTTAGACCTTCGCTCCATTTTGTTGAATTAGTATCTTTCATCCACGACGCTAACTTATTCTCTATATCCTGGTTCGCTCTCTCCACTGAACCTTGTGATTGTGAATGTCTCGGTTTACCATGCACAATGTGGCAGTCAGGCCACATTCCGACTAATTCCTCAATAACCTAAAAAAAATCAAAATATATTTCTGCGTGAAAGAAGTACAAACAAACACACTTTCACATTTTATAATATTAGTATGGATATTTTTATTCACTTTATCGACTATTTAATTGTATAATTATTCTTCCACAACAATAAATAGATTTAAAAACTCTATAATGCCCGGCATTTAGTTTAACTTAAAAAAAAATAAAAAGAAAATACCACTGAACCACTGATGCTATATTCGATCAGATAAATTTAAATACAGATTATTGATTGTTTAAATAATTTCATTTTAGGAATTTGTTATTTGTCCACCCGGTACATACATATTGGAATAATACTTACCTGGTTTGCAAATTCTCGGCCATTGTCGCTCTGCAACACGCAAGGGCTCCCTAAATCTACAAATACTTCTAATAGGTGCTCAGCTACTTCTTTGGCCTTCTTTGATTTTAGTGCCCTCAACCTGACGTATTTGGTTAGGTGGTCTTGATAGACAAAAATAAACTTGTAGTCACCATCCGGTCTAGTTTGTAAGTCGATGAGATCGATTTAGCACCGAGAGTTTAAATGATTTGAAACAATTGGTTTAACAACAATACCTTTTTTAGTTTTGTTCCGTTTGAGCTGGCAGTTTTCACAAGTTTCAATGAATAATTTCACCATTTCCTGTGTTAAGTTGTAATACTTTTCATTTAATAATTTTGTCGTTGCTTGACGACCTCCATGCCCAGTTCTCTGGTGGGCAGCTTTTATGGCATCATAACATTCACTCAAACTTAAAATAATCTTTCCAGATCTTTTATGTAAGATTACAAAAGATGATTCGATTCTCTGCAAATCATAAGTATTTACCACATAATAATCATTCTTGTTACTAGTGTTAGGTCCAGTTTCGCGTATTCTCTTTATACGTTGCAAAAGTTCACTATAATCACTGTCATTCATTAATTTTGAATTTTGTGACTTTTGCTCGTAAACTTCTAAAAGTAGGTTTTCAAATTGTTGCTGTTGATTCATTTTTAATAACCAGATACCTATTCTTAAACAAATTTCACAAGACACGACAGTAAACAATAAAAACACACAACACTTACCGTAAACATAACCTAACTTTTCCAATAAATTAACCAAAGGGAATTGGTTAGTTTACATATTAACCAACGAGTTGGTTATTATGTATTACTAGCAATATTAAGTTCACACTTTATCCAACTACTGAGGATAGTTTGTAAACTAGCCAAAAACACCGGTTAATTTGTGTACTTTTCTTGTGGTTTGTACTTTAGCGACAAATCTTGTATAGTTCGTAAACTAGCAGGATAGTATACAAACCAACCAATATTCATAGCTATTTTAGTAAAAATTTGATTTTCAATCAAAATAGCCAGTCGCTTAGATAGTTTGTATACTATCCAGCTAGTTTACAAACTATACAAGTAAACACTTTAACCGTAACAATATATATATATATATATATATAAATAATAAATAAATAAATATATATATATATATATATATATATATATATATATATATATATATATATATATATATATATATATATATATATATATATATATATATATATATATATATATATATATATATATATATATATATATATATATATATATATATATATATATTATACAAAATGTCTTTTTTATAATTAAACATAAATAATTAATGTAAGTAAATTCATGTACAAATGTGTTAAAATAAAATACACATAAAAGTACTTACAAAATCATTACTTAATGAATATCTATAGAAAAATAAAAATGTGTGAACAAATAATCATATTCTTTGTATAAAATACACATAAAACATTTTATAATTAAAAATAAATAAGTAATCTAGGTAGATTCCTGTAAGTACGTACCTATTTATTAAAATAAAAATTCACAGAAAGATAAATGCAAAATTTTGTAATTATAACTGAAATAGATATCTATAGAATATAAATTGTGATCAAATAAAGTTATATTCTTTATATAAAATAAATACCGTAAACAAAGCACATAAAATAAATTCAATTTTTATGTAATAATAACAACGCAGTCAAATAAATCTATTTAAATATTTTATAATTAAAATAAGTAGTCAATGTAAATAAATTTATGTACTCGCATATTAAAATAAAATGCATATAGAAAGATACATACAAAAATTATGTACATTACAATTAAAATAAATAACTATAGTAATTAAAATATGCGAACAAATAAAGTTATATTATTTTTGTAAAATAAATAATAATTCAACACATAAAACGTAATTATATTGTCACGACCCTATTGGGTTCGTCTTAAGGGACTTACTTGGCTGTGAGAGGTTTTGAAGTTATAAAGAATGAATAATATGGTTTTCATGGTTTTTTTATTAAAACAATAAAAATATAACAATTATCAGCAATGAAGAAAAGGGCAATCATAAAAACAACATTATTAAAATAAAAATAAAAGGGTCTTACCACAATACCGCCATATTAGGAGAGCTGTGTCCTATGAGAAGTCTTTTAGTGGACTCCCCTTGTCTATTAATTGGAGCTTATTTATAGTATTGATAAATACCTCATCTGCAGTTTCCGTATAAGTAGAACTCTCATCATGTGTGTTTTAACGCGGTAAACAATTAGTAATTGAAATATGAAACCTTATATCCTGCATTGCTATTTATTGCAATGAGTTTTAATAAATGTAAAAATTATAATTTAGATTATTAGATTTAAATGTTAATTTAATTTTATGAATTATATAGGGAATTTACCAATGAGTATTGTCCTTGTTTATTTAAGGGAATAAAAATATTCACTTCTTGACACATCTCCCCCACCTGGCAAAGCTGGACCCCAGCTTTAAGTGAATACACGTAACAAAACATAAAAAGTTTACACGTACCCAAACGTATATGATTAATATTATTATTATTTAGAGAATTTCTATTTATACGTGTAGGTACGTTATCAATTACACTATATTTTATAAACAAATAAAATGTCACACACATCAGTTTTCAGCACACTCATTGTCATAGCACTTTGAGTCCGGATCTGTCTTCTTGTCTTTGTGCCGCACTTCACACCGTACCTCACCATTTACACCGCTGTGGTGGTACCGTAGTTATTTTTGTTTTGCGTTTGTTAACCATTGGTAGTCCTGCCATTTATTGCTTAGTTTGCAGCATTGTTTTGGTTTGGCGTCCTTGTTGAAGGTTAACCAAAATACCAGGGAAAAAAGGTGCGTTTTGTGCCCCATTGCCATTGTTTTGTACCTGGACCTGGGTTGAGCATTCCCTGTTCTGCTGAGTATTCAAAGTGAGTGATTCTGTTGTGATCGGGAAAGCTGGTCTTCGCTACTTAGTGCAATAGTGTGACACGTGGGTGCAAGTGCTTCATATTTACCAGGCTCTTCCAAGTTTGTGGTCCATCATCGGGAATTATATCGGTGAGTAGAATTTATTTTGTTTGTAATATAACTACGTGTATAGCTGTAAGCTAGTGCTTGAACTGTAGGTATGTTTACGAAAACCAGGGTAAATTTTCACAAGCAACGAATGTTGTGCTGTATATATGTATAGCATCTCTTTATCCCTGTTGATTTATAATTCTGTTTGGCTAGGACGTGTGAAAAATGTGGCAAGAAAGAAATCTGCAAGAAGTGCAGATTGGAATTATAAGCCAAGATGTTTTGTCCTTGTGTCGTTGTAGCCATGCAGAAAATGGAGTTCGTTCTGATGGGTTTCCAGTTTGAACAATAATATGTGAGCCTGTAGTCTTGATATGGAACTTTCTTGGAAAATGTTTTCTTGGTCGCCACTATTGCCTATGTAGGTGCTACTCATTGCCGGAGATTCGGTGTGAGAATGCCATGGTGCCATCGTCAGTGCTCTGTGTGCCTCAGTGTGATTATGGTACATGGAACAAATTAAGAATGTAAGTTATCTATACCTTACTATAAAAAAACTAGGTTATTATTTACTATTTATTTTTGATTTCCCCTATTATTTTCTAACTAACTATTTTACATTATAGGTGCTTATGATTGTTTCTTAGCCCTTTGTTGGTTTTACACTATTATCTCGGTACTTAAATATAAAATTAATTACAAAACTGTTTTGTTTGCCCGACAGATTTGTTAGTATCTAGTACTTTATTGACTAATTTATATGAAGCAGGTTATATCCCCTATTTATTTTCATTCTTTCTTTGACTTCTCTTGCAGAGTTGATACACAAATGTAAAAACACAATTTTCTTACGCGGTACTTTACTGAAATTCATGGGTTTGTATTTTTACTTGTAGTTTCTAACTTTTATCTTTATACCCTCATACAATTGTATAATTCCCCTCTCGATACTCGTTAAAAAAAATATGTATATATTATTATTTCCTTCCTATTATTATCTCCTTTATATATGATAATGAGTATCCCTTATGTTCTTTTTTTCTAACTGTACCCTTTAACTTTCTAACCCTTAGGTATATAACTTTTGTACGTACATCTATTACTTTCTATAAAAATATTCTTACGCTTTTGCAATTGCATTCTCTATTTTCTTATCAACAGATTATTTTACAACAACAAAAATTTCTAAGACTTTAATTATTGTGACGATATTTATTTAATACTTTCTAGAAATATTAACTTAAATAATCCACATAATAGTTTCTTAGAGTCGAAATGGGCCCATTTCTTAGAGTGTCTTTGTTTTCAGTTGACTTCATTAAGGATATTTTTCCTTTAAAAATAGAGGTACCTTTAAATTAAAATTTTATTGCTAGCTATTTTATTCCCTACTCTTCCTCAATGTCCTGGATATTATATATCACACAGTTGAGGTGATTGCCTGACGAAAGGCTTGATGTACCTTCTTCGACTTCTATTATACAACGTTTATTACCCTGTGAATTTTTTAACTGTTTTACTGCGGGTTTGGGGAATTCCTAACTTACTGTATCTGGCAGGGCTTTCCAAAATGCCCCTGCTGTTACTTCCAACTTCCCTTGGTTGGCATTACTTGTTACCACTAGAGAGATAATAGTGAACCTGTACCAAACATAAATAATATTACTGTTACTTAGGGTATATATGTTATTTGCTACCTCTATGTCCTACAAAAAAAAGATATGCTTCCCGTACCTTGCATGTACATACCCTCAGATATGCATACCTTTTCTTAGTTTTATTCTCTTATGTATTAGCTTAAAATTAAATTATAATTACTTATGGCTTTCCCCATTAGTCTGTTTCATGGCCTGGCACCACTTCAGGTATCCACGGATCATTATAGGGTAGTATGCGACTTACATGTACCACTTCTTTTTTTGATTTTTTCGTTGGTCCTTTCTGGATCTCGTAGTCAACTTCTCCAATTTTCTTTGTAATGTAGTATGGTCCAAACGATCTTAAGAGTAGTTTTTCGGAGCGTCCCACCTTTCTTATTGGTGTAAAAACTTTAACCTGCTCCCCTTCTTTAAACTGTAGATGACGATGCTTTTCGTCATATCGTGTTTTGTCCGTTGCCTGCCTTTTATTGA
>JANEYF010004096.1:0-21237 GCA_029963845.1 Rhamnusium bicolor
TGTATCCTCACTTCTACAGTAATAGTCAGTCAACACATATTTACTTATTTTTGTCATTTTTATTTCATCTTCACTTAGACGACATTCAGACATACATAATACATCTGGATAGTTGATAACTTCCAAAAACACTATTAGTTCATCAACTTTATTACGCAGGCTTCGAATGTTTAGATGGCAGATAGACAATTTACTGTTTAATATTTCTAATGTATAACTATTATTGGTATTTACAATTTTGTTGGAATTGTTGTAATGCACTTCATTCGAACTTTTGACTGCACTACTTACGAAAAAACTGACTAAGTTCAGCACTCTTATTTAAATTGTATATCTCTTGAGATATAAATATAGTTTAAAAAAACTACAAAACACGCTTTCATAGCACATCAAACTAAAAAGTGAAAAAATAAATATAGTTTAAAAAAACTAAAAAACACGCTTTTAAAGCACATCAAACTAAAAAAGTGAAAAATAATTATTAACATAAACTGAAAACAATAATGAACGAAAAATACTAGTATTATTGTGAAAAAAGCGTGGGGCGCTTTGTGCCATATTTTTCGTATATCGAGCAACCCACGCTTTTTTCACAATAATACTAGTATTTTTCGTTCATTATTGTTTTCAGTTTATATTAATAATTATTTTTCACTTTTTGGTTTGATGTGCTTTAAAAGCGTGTTTTTTAGTTTTTTTAAGCTATATTTATTAGCTTGTGATCTAGACTATTATGGCTACGGTATGTAATTATTTTATGTTATACATGTCTGCATATTTTTCTCTATCAATATCCCGTTGATCCATGTTTAGCTATAAAAACTAGACCGTTGGATTAATAATTTATATTATAAAGATCTTATAAATACGCAGATAATACCTGCATTTACTAGTGCATTTATAAATTGGAAGCTGCATTTGATGTAAAGTTAATGAGATATCAACAATTATCAGTCGGTTAGTGGTCGCTTGCATTTAATTACTTTTTATATACATGTCATTTTGTGTACAACTTTAATTGCTTTGAAGCAAGTCTTTATGAAAGTATGTTTCTAGTTGCAAAAATGGATCGGATTTAATTATAAATTAATAATATCTTGGAAACCAATGATTGTTTTGTAACGTAACGTTGGGAATAATATATTCCATTTGTTCGAAAGCTGAAATGCATTAGCCATTACCATTAGTGGAATACATAGACCGATAAATTGGCTTCTATTAATTATATTTTTATAAAAATGAGAGTATTTGACCTCAAAAGAAATAATTTTTGTTTCTAAAGGAAACCAAAGAAAACCTGTAGTTTTCTATTTCAGGATTAGTTTATCCATTTAATAACTTTATGAATATCTAGTTAAAAGTAGTTTACGTTACACAAGCGGGCCCAAAATTGTCACAGGCAGCATAAAAATCAACAAAAATCCGTCAGACCAAAATATACGATAGCAGACGACAAAGCTCTCAATATTATATAATCAGTTGGGGAACATCCCAAAGTGCTGCCTAGACAACTTGCTTTTGACTGTGAAATTTTACCTAAATCAGTCACCAATCTTCTAAAAAAGGAAAAATTTCATCCTTACCGAGTTCACTTGATTCATTAGTTAATCGAAGATGAATGAAGTTTGAATTTTGCGACCTAATGATGGATACTTTCGACTCTCATTGGATTAGAGAGGTGCATACGCAACAGTGATCCAAAGTAAACCTCGAAGTAAACGAGCTTGGGCGGGAATTATTGGAAGGAGTATCATATAGCGGTTTTTTTTTGGGAAGCAAATTAACTGCATATCGCTATTTAGATTTATTACGAACAAGTGTGATACCACAACCAGCAGCCCTCTTCCCAGAAGAATAATTTAAGCGAAGATGAAGGAAGTTTAAATTTTGTGACTTAATGATGGAAACTTTCGACTCTCATTGGATTGGAGAGGTGCATACGCAACAGTGATACAAAGTAAACCTCGAAATAAACAGCAGCCCTCTTCTCAGAAGAATAATTTTAGCGAAGATGAATTAAGTTTAAATTTTGTGACTTAATGATGGAAACATTCGACTCTCTTTGAATTGGAGAGGCGCATACACAACAGTGATACAAAGTAAACCTCGAAGTAAACGAGCTTGGGCGGGAATTATTGGAAGGAGTATCATATAGCCGTTTTTCTTTGGGAGGCAAATTAACTGCATATCGCTATTTAGATTTATTACGAACAAGTGTGATACCACAACCAGCAGCCCTCTTCCCAGAAGAATAATTTAAGCGAAGATGAAGGAAGTTTGAATTTTGTGACTTAATGATGGAAACTTTCGACTCTCATTGGATTGGGGGAGGCATATAAACTGCATATCGCTATTTAGATTTATTACGAACAAGTGTGATACCACAACCAGCAGCCCTCTTCCCAGAAGAATAATTTATGGTTTTAGCAAAACGAGGCCCCATCACACTTTGGATGGCAAGTTAAGGAGTACTTACACAGAACTTTCCCTGGTAGGTGGATAGGCAATGGAATGGCTCGCTAGGTCCCCAGATCTGATGCGTATGGACATTTTCCTGTAGGGCTGTTTAAAAAATAGTGTACCAGAATAGAGCGGACAATCTGGATGACTTAAAAGAAAGAATACGGACGAAATTATTCGCATACCTAACGACGTTCTTTGGGAACAGTCTGGGTCACTGCCTTGTTGGAGATGAGGCACAATTTTAACATCATTTTTGATACAACTTTTTTTTTTTTTTTTTACATTGTGTCATATGGAGAAAAATGTGCTATTTCCGGATTTGCCATAAAAAGTAGGATTACCATTAAAAAAAATGGGTTGTCATAGCAACGAAATATTTTTGAGAGCACCTAAGTGTGTGTTGAATTACTTCAAACAACTTTTGTTAGTTATATTTTAAAAAACCGCTACTTAAAAAGTTATAGGTAATATTCCACATTTATTACATATGCTGTATATTGATTACAACAATTACATATCCTACCGTGTGTCCCAAATTCGATGCTCACCATTGGATCTTGGAAACGGTAAGAGCCACAAGGTCGGTTATAAAAAATTTCATTTGGTTTCCCTACAAATTAGCCCTCAACAGCTGCCGCATGTCTCTGAATTTTGCCCCCTAGATGTTTTTTTTTGAGAAATTCACTGGCGAAAACAAAAATTTGCTATCGTCCTTTGTTTTCGAGTTACAAACAAAAGTTCGATTTTTTCGACTTTTAAACACATGTCATATCTTGGTTGTTTGTAAAATTATGAAAAAACAACTTTTACATTCCTCAAGCACTTTTTTCTGTATAATACAGTGGCGTCGAGAAAATTAAAAAAAAATGCGCAATTTCGAGTTATGGTATAAAGCTGTATTTTTTTAAATGGGAATCATAGTTGGTAATGGTTTAGTTAAAAAGAATATTTTTTTCTCTTTCAAACTATATATCATATGTGGGGTCGCTTTTAATGTGTAAGTATTCAATAGCGAAAATAATCTTTTAGTAGATTACTTTTTGCGTTTTTTTATATTTATTCCCAGTAGGCGTGTGTCATCTATGATAGTCTAAACTAAACTAAAGCTGCAAATCGTTTCTGTGTATCATGGTCGTAGAGTACAGATGTACTTACTGTCGCTGGCATTCACCTTGACCGCGAAACTCTTTCTTCAGTCCAGTCTATTATTAGCTTTCGAGTTGTGTACACGTTAAGTCACTTGGGCGTATTGCATATTGTTTTTGTGTTTTTATTTTATTTGTTGTACTGTATTGTTGATATTAATTTAATAATAAAGCATGGCAAACGTACACAGGGGTAAAAAACGGCGATTTGCTGACAAAGTGCATAAATTCATAGGTGAATTCCCGGATTAATTCTATGATGTGCTGGGATAAGCGTGATTGTGGACTTCACGTAAATAGTGTACACCATAAAAATAAAAAATGGCGTGCCTTCGACAACACAGTTTATGTTTGATTTAATATTAATGCTAATTGCCTGTGATGTTCCGCTGCACATACTCGATAAACAACCATTTCGAGAGTTCTGGAATAAATACAATGCCCAGGAGAAGTTACCAAGTCGCACAACGTTATGTAACTATCTACCAACTGTACACGTAGACATGGTAAATAAGATGAAATGTGAATTAAAAAATACACGGCTGTGGTTATCTGTTGATCAACAGATTGTAAAAAAAATTCTATTATAAATGTTATAGTACGGGTACTGGACCCTCTTAAACCGACAGTTCCACTGTTACTAGCTAGCAAAAGACTAAGCCAGTGTACTAGCGAAACAATTACCAGGGTGGTGCTGGAGACGTTAGAAAAATTTGAACTGTCAAAAAGTCAAGTGTTGATGTTTGTGACTGATGGCGCCGTGACAATGCCATTCTTTGCAAGAACAAGGTTGTACGTTTATATCCGCGTCTCTCGGATATAATTCTGATGGAATAGGGAACTCTATAAACTTTAGAGTATGTCATCTTAATATACGTAGCCTTAGGGACAAAACAAATGAGTGTTATGTGTTCTTAAAATCTCTAAATTTGCCTGAAGTTGTATGTATAACCGAAACATGGTGTTCAACAGAGGAAGTAAATTCTGTCAAACTAGAATCTTATTGCCTTGCAGCTAATTACTGTCGCTCTGAGTCAAGAGGAGGTGGAATCATAATTTTTACTCGCAGTGATATTGACTTCAAATCACGGAATAGTAATATTAGTGGTTGTGACTTTATCTGTGAGTATACTAGTGTAGACATTATTGTAGATAATATCACTATAAATATAAGTTGTTTTTATCGCTCGCCATCAGCTGATATTGCAGATTTTACTAGGTATTTTGAAAGTATTATTGAAAAAACTAATAGTAGATCTAAGCACCAAATAATATGTGGCGATTTTAATGTAAATTTTGATCCTAAGGCAAATGACAAAAATGCACAGTTCTTAAGTACAGTGCTCTCATGTTATGGTTTCGTACAACGTATTAATGAGTATACGCGCGTACAAGGTTCGTCTAGAACCATTATTGATAATATATTTACAAATTTTGATATTTGCAACTCTAATGTTTTAACGACTCATTTGTCTGATCATAAAATGCAGATTATTTTTTTTCCATTAAAAATTTCACCCGAGAAGGAGGAGGTTAAATATATCTATAAAAGACTTTTTAATAATGAGCTTAATATAGAAAACTTTAAATATCAACTATCTACTGAAACCTGGGATGATGTTTATCTACTCACTAATGCAGATGATAAGTTCAATTGTTTTTGTGATAGACTCAGTAGTATCATTAATAAAGTATTTCCTCTGGTACGAATAAAAGTAGGTGGTAAGACAAATAAAAGGCATCACAAAGGATGGATAAATGATGATATTATAAATCGAGGGGAATTTTTACGTTTACTGTTCAAAACTTACAAATTAACAAATGACGAGCAGCTTAGGATGCGTTACAATATTCTATTAAAGTACCATAAGCAGACTATTCAATCAGCCAAACATCATTACAATGACTCCAAATTTCATGATGCCACTAATAAATCTAAAGTAGTCTGGCAAATAATTCGAAATGAGACTAATGGAACTTACAAGCCACGATATCCCTCTTCTTTTCACGATAGAAATGGAAATGAAACCTCAGATTTTTCTCGTGCTGCACAAGAATTTAATAACTTTTTTATTGACTCTGTTGAAAATCTCATTCAAAAACTACGTACTTATAACCCACCTCGAATAGTAGGCTCTTTGAACTTTAGCATATTTTTAAGTCCAATTGATATCAGTGAAACTAAAGAAATTATAAGAAAAGTTGCAATAAAAAATTCTGCAGGTCATGATGGTATCCCCTGTTCCCTTCTTATTCACATAACTCACTTTATTGCACCAATTCTTACAGATTTAATTAATGCTTCATTTTGTCAAGGTATCTTCCCAGTTAATCTTAAAACCGCAATTGTAATTCCAATTCATAAGAAAAATGATAACATGGATATGGCTAATTACAGAGCAATATGCCTGTTATCAGTTTTCTCTAAAGTATTTGAAAATGCGTATTACAACAGATTAATTAATTTTGTAAATAATCACGATATACTTTATAAATATCAGTTTGGTTTTCGTAAAGGCCTGTCTACTGAAGATGCTTCGGTTTCCTTTACTAACTATATTCTAGAGCAATTGGACAAAAGTAAAAAAGTTGTAGGCATCTTTTTTGACTTTACACGAGCCTTCGACATGGTGAACCATAGTATTCTCCTAGAAAAAATGTATAATTACGGAATAAGAGGGTTAGCCTATGACTGGTTATGTTCCTATTTATCAAACAGAACACAAAAAGTCCTTCTAAGATCTGAAACAGAGGACTATTATTCTGATCTGCGACCGTTAGGTGTCGGGGTACCTCAAGGCAGCACGCTGGGCCCCCTGCTATTTATTTTATTTATAAATAACATTCAGGAAAATGTAATGTTTGAACATGTATCACTATTTGCTGATGATACGGCAGCAGTTGCATCAGCTAACGACTTTACGTGCCTCAGTCAATTAGCTAGTAAGGGTAACGAAAATATGGAATCCTACTGCAATAATAATGGTCTGTTACTAAACATAATTAAAACACATTTAGTTTCATTTTCAGTAAGAGAAAATAATTGTAGTATCTTAGTCAAATCATCTGAAAAATCGTTAATACAGAGTCCTAGTATAAAATTCCTAGGCTTGCAAATTGACTACAACCTATCATGGCATTCTCAAATAGAGTATATCATAAAGAGGTTGTCATGTTATTGTTTTTCAATTTGGCAAATGAGGAAATTTGTTAACAAACACACATTGCTAACGTACTACTATGCCTACGTAAATTCTATTCTCAACTATGGTATTATAAACTGGGGTAACTCAAATAGAATAAATGATGTACTTATTATGCAGAAAAAAATCATAAGAACGATGTGTTTCAAACCCAGATCATATTCTTGCAAAAATCTCTTCAAAGGTATGAATATACTAACAGTGATTTCATTATATATTTTTAAATGTGTTGTGTTTGTCAAAAAAAATCCTGAGAAATTTACTCAAAGTTCTGAAGTTGCCCAGTATGATTTAAGGCACGGAAACCACATTAGACTACCTCATCACAAACTAGCACTTTTATCAAATAGTTCCTATGTGATGCCTGTCAAATTGTTTAACTATCTACCTCCTCAAATAAAAAATATTGAAAATCTAAATCTTTTCCAGAACACAATTAAGTCATTGCTATTAAAGCATAGTTTCTATTCAGTCTATGAATACTTTAATACTCCTCTTATCTAGATAAACTGTTGTATGCTGTCTGACTGTTCGTATCTGCATGTATAAGTTGTGTTTACGATTATAGTTATTTTTTATATATATACGTGTATATATGTGTGTGTGTGTGTATATGTGTGAATATGTATATATGCATGTATGTATATATGTGTATGTGTGTATACATGTTTATACTTGTACAATTTTAATTCTATTTATATGTATACTGACGCATTCAATGTATTTTATTATACCTTAAATGAATAAAGAAGTTTATTATTATTATTATTATTATACATGTTACGTGTAAAGTGCATGCTTTACATCTTGTGGCACAAACTATTCGAAAAGGTTTTCCAGAGATGGATGCATTAATAGCAAGTACAAAAAAGTGTTTCTTAAATCTCCTAAACGTCTCCGTGCATTTCATAGCAAGTGTCCCTGTATTCCTGAACCACCACAGCCGATTCTTACACGTTGGGGAACATGGTTGCAGGCAGCTTTTTATTATGCTGAATTTTTCCAACAAATAAAAGCTGTGATACAATTCAATCCAGATGAGGCTGCAGCTATTAAGGAAAGCCAGACAAAATTCGAAGATATTTCCATTGAAACAGCTTTAAAAAATATTGCGATGAAATATAAACCATTACATGAAAGCATATAAAATTAGAAAACAGTGCGTTGTCGTTAGCAGAGTCACTGCAAAAAGTGGACGAAGTAAATCTACTGCTACACGCTATAGGTGACGCAACAAATGAGCGCGTTAAAGAAATGTTCGCAAGTGTGTTAAATAAAGACACCGGTTTTACCAAATTAAGACAAATATGTGATGGTGCAGCCCTAGATCCGTTAAGTGCGTTCAGAGACTGTTTTACGCATGCGTGTATTACATCAGTAGATATCGAACGGTCGTTTTCAAAATATAAGAATATATTATCACCAACGCGAACATCACTCATGGAGACAACCATAGAAACATACCTGATGCTGTAAAATGGCTACACATCTCCAGTTTGTGATAAACAAGCTAGTTCATCAAGCTAGTTAAGAGGGTAAGTTTTACATACATTGTTTAAATTGTAACAGTTTCTCGTATTAGTTAATTTCGCGTACGCTAGTGTCCCACGGAACATTTTTGACAGCCCTAGTAATAACAATTGTGTTATTGTATCCTAAATATATTTCAATCGCTATCCAGAAAGAAAAATAAAGTTATTTTTAAGAGGTTAAAAGAAAATCTCATTAATTGTGTGTCCTTCAACAAGCCAAAAAAAAGAGATCGAGAATAATAATAATAATAATAATAATAAAACGTCTTTATTAATAGTGAAATAAATACAAAAAAAAGATTGTATTTACAATAATAATATGTTTTAGATGTTGGGGAATATGTGTCTTCCATTTTTTTGTATCTCTTACAGTTACCGAGTTACCCTATACGAACATCGAAATTTGCCCACCCTGTAGATTGGAAATAAAATAAATATAAACTAGTAAAATAAGCCTAAGTACCATTTAAACAAACAGTAAATATATAGTTTTACCATTGAGCAAACCTAACAAAAAATGCCATAACGTTGCATAATGCAAGAATAGAAACAAGTGTTGTATTTTTTTTATGGCAGAACTATTATCTACATGTAAGAGATGCCTTTGAATGGTTCTGTTTTTATATTTCACACATGTTTTTATCCTTAATTTCGGTTATATTCTCGTTTTATTTTTATATCCCCAGTAAAAAAACACATAACAGCATCTGGTGGAATACTTACAAGTCGAAATTAAAAATAATGGTTTGTTGGATAATTAGAATTTTGTTTTGTCTGAATTGGTTTTGAAAATAATTTAATTTTATAAATTGAAATGAAATTAAAATATATATATGTTGTTTGTTCATTGGTTTATGAAATCATATTTTACTTACAATGTTTGATTAAAATATAAATAAATATGTACAGGTTGTTCCGAAGAAGAACCTTGTCCCTGTGGAATTTTGGATTACTGCTAGAATAAAAAAAAGATTTTGATTTTAGGGATATTAACATGCTGAATGTATCCATACATAATAATTACCATAGTTTCCCCAGTTTAGTTGTGCTTCTGGATATCGAATTTACTCTCTAATCGCTCGTTCTAGTCGTGGTTGATGCAATATCTTGAATATAGAAAACAATGTCACCATTCGTTATAGACCCTGATGACGCCCAAGCGTAATTCTTTAATTCTGCCACTAATGCCAAATTTGGTGACAGAACCTGTACCCAAATCCGACTAAAAAGACCATGTATCAATTATTTAGTGAAGCTCGCCCGATTCGACCGCGTATTTCGCAATCAACGGTTAGAAGATGCAAATTTAGGCATTTAGAACATATGAGAGACATACATACCCTGTACTGAATGAGCATCTTTCTACCAATGAAGATGTAACTAACTTGACGTGTTACCCGCTGGTCCAGAAAATCCACATAGACGTGTCGTAAGTCATACACGAATCTACCGTTTCGTTAATATTTCGGGCAATTCTGACAGAAGATTAAAATTCTGTGATGCAGAAATTAAAGAAAGAGGCAAAGCAAATCCAGATTTTGTTAAAAATATTTTCTTTAACGCGGCCGCTTACTATTTATATATCACTGTTAACGGATATAATTATTATCAGTATATATCACATCATCAGATGAGCGAGTAATCGAGTTCTAGGACCTTTTTTCGTAGATAAAACACTGGCTGCCACATTGCTATCTGAAATTTCGTCAACTTGAACTTATTTCTGCTTTAGTAGTTTTATACTACAAACAAGAAGGTCCAGATTAACTTCATAACTTTATTTGGTATCAGCAAGTGCTCCACCTCACTATGCCGTGATTATTCACTAATACTTGAATTAAACTTTCCCAAATAGATAGGTATGTAGGAGAAGACGATCTATAGAGTGACCTGCAATGTTACCATATCTAACCCCACTTGATTTTTATGGGGTTAATTAGAGAGATTTAGAGGATTTTTTCGAAAAATTTCTTGTAAGAATTTTATCGAAAATATGCGTTACATTAGGGACACACAGCATATCGTTAAATTTGAACGAGTTTGTTCCAATTTAAGTGCATACTATATGTTATATTTACAGCCTACGAATGTGAGTGTGTTGATTATGTCATGATTATTTAATCACAGTCTTAAATTACGTTTAATATGTCAAATAATTTTGGTTCTCATACTTTTCCCAGACACTGTACTTTTCTAATAAGTCAATAAACGAAGTAAAATCAAATTTCTATGAGAACACGGCTGAAGAGAGAGTACAAACATTTCCATTCCTTTATTAGGAGGGCAAATATTGTCTTAAAAAGTTATTGCGAGTTTAATTCTGTTGGAGAACATTTTGTGTAAAAAGTTGGAACACAATTCGTCTTGGAGTGCTCTTCCTTTCTAATTACTTCAAAAAATACGAGCAGAAAGTCCAATTAAGAAAGTGGTAATGTAAATATGAAACAAGAATGTACAGTTATAGTACCATTTTGTGATGTCTAAACGAAAGAAAAATTGGAGTCTAATACAAATACAGGGTGAAATATACGGGGTGTCTCACCAGGAACTGCATCGATCGATATAGGGAAAAGTACGCATCTGAAAATTTTGAAAATTTAGGGAATTACTAATGGCATTGTAGTCAATCCAACTAAAATGATTACAAGTATCTGGCACTTCCGGTTATACCGGATGTCGATACCAACTTGCTTATTATAAATGGAACACCCCATATATATATATTTGAGTTTTCGAAAAGAGCACAGCCGTTTTACACTTGAAAGATTGTTCCTTTTATTAATGCTAGCGTGTCTCATCATCTAAGACAGATGGGTGCGTTTTTATTATCTTTACAAATACGTGCATGTTAATTTCAAATGAGAGTAACTGATTGAGGACGTCTAAAAGCAGCTAGGACCTCAGAATTGGAAGAACATGTATTAGGCTGTGTAGAAAGTGACAAGTTAGGCAGTTCTTAAATGAAACTTTTCCCGGTAGGTGGATAGGTAGAAGATGTAATGGCCCGCTAGGTCCCCAGATCTAACGCCTCTGGACTTTTTCCTGTGGGGCTATGTAAATATATAAAGTATATCAAAATAGACCGGACAAGCTGGATGATTTAAAAGAGAGAATACGGACCGAAAATATCATAAAGAGGGTCACTGTCTGGCTGTAGATGGCGTACAATTTGAACATCTTTGATTACCTTTGCAAATACATGCTGATTTCAAATTAGAGTGATTGATCGAGGACGTCCGAGAACAGCTGGAACTCCAGAATTGGAAGAACAGGTTATTAGGTCATGTAGAGGAAGTTATAACTAGAGTTGGCAAGTCGTGCGGCTATTCAGTGGTGCAACAGCAGGTAGATGGATATCTAGTGAGGCAATGACCAGCTGGCGGAAAAATCGATGCGAGCCGCGAGATTAGTCCATTGTTGTATGTCGTAGTGTTTACACGCTAATTTATTCCTCTCCGTTGTATTTTATGTTGTATTGTTGATAATTTTATTTGTTGTATTTTATTGTTGATATTAATTTAATAATAAAATATGTCAGACGTGCGCAAGGGTAAAAAACTGCTATACGCTGACAAAGTGAATAAATTTATCAGTGAATTCCCGGATTTATTCTATAATGGTGCTACAATAATTTGTAAGGTGTGCGAAGAATTGATGTATGTACTCGTACCTATTCAACGAGTTCAGGCGTTTTCACCTGATGACTTACCACTTACCACTAAGGCTGACTAGTGGTATGACAAATCCGTTACTCGAGTTGAATAAACAAATTTATTTAGGCTGACATTTAAAATCATTTGGTTTATTCGGAATCAAATAATGATATTGATAATCTACAACAGCGAATAGTTTCCAAACAATTGGTAACAATCCTGGAAACATTTAACCTACCTGGGGTTCATTAATTCGTCGAATAAAAGCATGTAGAAGGATAATGGTGTACAACTCTTTGATCAGCGATTTATTCCTCAAGAAAACCTGTTCTCTTACCATTAAGGCTGACTGGTGATATCAACCTACAATTTTTGGAAAATGACATACCTCCGTTACTCTACATTCTTTCTCTTGAACAACCTTTGTGGTCGTTAGATGACGGTGAACTACCACGTGTCAGTTAGCCCATACTAGGGTGTTTTTGAATAAATAGATGGTATTAGACGTTGGCCTCCAGGATCACCGGACTTAAACCCTTTAGATTTTTATCTAGTGAGACATCCAAAATTATGGTTTATTCGGAACCAAATAATGACATTGATGTCGTACAACTAATTAGCTGTCACACTGAAAATATTCGCAAACGGTTATGATGACCCCAAAACGTGAATGTTAAAAACTCATACTTTTTTGAGGTGAACATAACTTCTCTGCAAGCAGCAAGTAAAAAAAATAGTAAGTTCGAGACTTAGTTGCATGAAAAAATTAAAAAAATCTATGATTAAAAAATGTATTACTTACTTATTGTTATGTTACACCGGCTTGATATTGTACCCAGATTTCTAAGCTCGGAGGATCTGAAGCTGATGACATGACATGACATAACATAAAATCCGGTCCATCTTTTCTAGGTGGATTTTTATACCAAATAAGTACGGTAAATTTTAGGTATCAAAGTCAAATATCAATAACATACTGTATTTTAATATATTGTGTGCATGAGAAAAATTAAGCGGCGAGTTTAATATAGCAAATATTCTACATACCTGCCTTGTATTTCATATAATTAATCCGGCACAATTAACTTGACTATTAATTACTAATGGCAATGACAATTTACCGTTAACATTAATGATTCACAATTAGAGCATTAAACAAATAGATTTGATACAAAGACAACAACCAGGTGCTAGGTCAGACGATCTCTATTATCAAGGTGGGGCCGCTTCCTGGGTATAAAATTGTGGATTATTTCTGATGAAAGACAGAAAAATGTTTTTGTATTATATTGTTTCCATTATTTGAAAACAAACTCAGCTAGAAATTGTAGATGACGTCAAGTCTTTAATATAGTTACAACTATTTTGCTGTTATTCGTTTTGAAAATTTTAATTTTTTTCAGTTAGTACAAGTTCTACAGTTTTTAAAAAGAGCCCCAGTTGGTCTTATGACTTTACTCATTAAGTAGCCCCACAAAATTCCTGTGAGGTTAGGTCTGGTGACTTTGGAGGCCATTCAATAGGCCCTTTCCTACCCACCTATATATTTGGCAAAGTTTAGTCCAAGTATTGGTGAACTATGCCGCCAATGTTCACCGACTTGGACTAAACTTTACCAAGTAGATATGTAGGTAGGTAGGAAAGAACCTATAGTGTGGTCTGTAAAGTTGTTAAGTCTAAACTTACTTAATATTTGTGGGGTTGCTTAAAGAGTAATAAAATACTATCTTTATTTTACTTTTTAAATGATCGATAACGTTTAAAAGTTATAAGCAAGATAAAAATTTCCTCTTTTATATTTATTTAATGACATTTTTTTAGAGGAAGTATCAGCGCAACCGTCGAAACAGAACTTGTAATTTAATTTATTCGTCGGCGTCGGACAGTTAAATATAAAACATTATTTGACCGTCAAATGTCTTTGTATTTAGAAATCTTGACAATGAATCAGTGTATGATCGTCCAACGGCAAGTAGACACGATCTTGGAAGTGTCTAGATTTCTCAATTACCAGGTGGTTGAAATATGTGCGACAAATAATCGTCCGACGGTTATGTAATGTTTCAGGAGTAACCGTTTGGCAGCAGTATAGACTGTTCCTCTTCTGAAAAGAATGTTTTTTTTTGTTAAAAAAACGCATATGGTAATCCCAAAGCTTAAAGATATGTAGAAGTTTTTTTGGGGTACACATAAATTTAGTGGCAAGTCGAAGTATGAGCGACAAATAACCACCTTACGCACAGTGGTTCAAGAACGATTATTTTTGGCAAAAAAAAACAACCTTCCTGGAATCAAACCGAATTATATGGAAATGCTAGTATGATAATTACAGTACTCAGATACGTAAATATTTGCCACTATAAAATTTTATTCAATCACGTATAAGCCTTTAAACCGCGAAGAACTTCAACTGTTTTCTGTTATACAATTAGAGGTAAAATAATCCCTTTCCATTTTGTTGCATTTCTCGGAATTGTGGACGTGCAAGTACTTGAATAACAATTCAAAAGAAAGCCGAAGATATGTATTTTAATGTGCTTATGATATTTTGTAAACACGGTAATCCATTTTCCTGTGTTGAAATTTTAATTAACTGCTTGCAGGAATGCATTGTTTTTTTTTATTTAAATTTTTTATTTGAGAAAGAAATGTCCACAATTTTTGAGTATTAATTTTAAAACTTCAAGTATGTTGTTTAAGAGCATAGCAGATTTTGCTTTTAGCCGCTTTTAAGTTAGAAAAAAATATCTAAAGATAGCAGATACATGGGGCTGATTTTACAAAATGTAATAATGTATTTAAAAAAAAAGATTTGTAATGCAAAACGCATATTGTTCGTCAAAAAATGTCTGTGAAATTATGGACATTCCGGAAGAAGTCAATAATGCAGAACGTAGAGCATTTCTCGAAAAAATTCGTGATATTTGCTTTAAATTCGCATCAAAATGAAAACAATCTGGGAGGCAAAATTTGAGATTTCTTGCATCAAGTAAAACATTGCCGAATAGTGTACTTTAAGAAAACCCTAAGAATTATTTGGAAATATCTACATCGACACATCAAGCTCGAGGTCGACCAGGAATCTTGCAACAAAGATCTACCAGAAAAATTTCGAGAACTAAAACGAATCTAGATTTTCAATAAGTTCTGATCTGTACATTATAAGCCTTAGACGATTACAAAAAAAAAGAGATTTTCAGTGTATCCTGAAATGATGGAACTTTTAGTTGAAGCAAGACCACCGAGAAGAGGAAACTGAATAGAAAGCGTTTTTGATGAAGATGATAAAGATGAAGATAATGCATTAGTAGATGAACTTTAATCTTATATTTTTTATTAATCTTATTATTGTATTTATTTTTTACTAAATTCGACACAAATTTATTTTGTGTATTATATAAGAAATTAATAAATATATTTATCTGAGTATTTATACACAGGGTGTCCCAACCAAAACTAGGCACCCTGAATAACTTTGGAGATAAAAATTGGTGAAACACGTCGACCTTGTTTCCAAGGGGGACATTTTAATGTAATACTTGTATACCTATCATCATCCCTCTACTCTACACGGCCACCCCCTCAAAAAATTCAAATGGCAAAGGGGGTCGAGTGATACATCTTTTGAAAGGTCTTTCAATTCTCTACATAACTGTGTATTTTTTAAACTTTTATCGATTCGTTCCTGTGAAATAATTGTTTCATTATTTTAGGTTCGAGAAATAAAAATAAAAGAAGCAGTTTAAATTATCGTATGTATTGTTCAAAATGACCCCCACCGGCTTTCATACAGTAGCATAATCTGTCTTGAAATTCTGTACGAACATTTTTGAACACATCTGGAGTCAACAAACGGCATTCTCAAACAATTCATTCACGTAACTCTTCCAGAGATGCGGGATTTGTTGCAAATACCTTCGATTTCAAATGTCCCCACAGAAAGAAATCCAAGGGAGTTAAATCGGGTGACCTAGCGGACCACTCCACAGGACCTCTTCTTCCAATCCATCGCTCAGGAAACCGATTATCCAAAAATTGACGGACTGCTATAGCAAAATGTGGGGGTGCCCCATCCTAAAAGATTATCGGCTTATTTGAGGATTTGGGTAATCATTGGGTCGATGTTATTTTCTAACAGATCGAGGTACCTTTCGCTATTTAAATTGTCAGGAATAAAAAACGGCCCAACAATGTGATACCGTAAGATGCCAGCCTAAATATGTAACTTCTGAGGCCTTTGGGTATGAGTTTCCATGAACAAATGTGGATTGGTTTCTCTCCAATACCTACAATTGTGCCTGTTTACCTCCCCATTTAACTGAAATGTCAATTCATCAGAAAAACACGTATTGTACAGAGATTGGCATTACCGTTTAATTGTTCACTAAAAATCTCACAGAATTCAAGCCGACGACGATCGGGATTATCTTCGTTTAATTCGTGTACCAATTTAAATTTATATGGATGAAATTTGTGGGCCTTTACAATTCGATGAACACTGCTTCGTGATACACCGGAAGCCTCAGCTACTTTCCTGATCGATTGAGTATTATCCATCTACAAATGACCCAGAACTGCCACTTCGACTGCTTCATTTCTAATCGGTCGCTGAAGTTCATGATTTTTGTTTCCTATAGAACCTGTCTTCATAAATTTTGTCAATAATTGTAAAACATACTGAGAACCAACCCTTCTATCTGGGTGATTTTTATTGAATATGCGCGCCGTAGCTCTAGCACAATTATCGTTTTTAAAATAAATGCTGACAATTTCTATTCTCTCCTGAAGGGTATAAACCATTTTGAGAACTCACTCTGGTAAAATGTATCAGTTCAAGGACTATCAAATACTTATGAGTCTTTTATTATTCTAAAATTAAACGGACAAGGAAAGTGTTTTTTGTCGAAAAAACTCGTGTTGATTTGAGAGCACTAAAAAATTTAGTTTTTTTATAAATGCCAATACCCAGTGCCGTGTATTTTAGATTTTCTAAACGATTTCGATTGTGTGTAATCATCAAAAATAAAATTATTTTCCTTAAGAACGAATCGATAAAATTTTAAAAAAAAGACATAGTTAAGCAGGGAATTGAATGACCTTTCAAAAGATGTATCACTCATTCCCCTTGCCATTTGAATATTTTGAGGGGGTGGCCGTGTAGGGTGGAGGGATGATGATACGTATACAAGTATTACATTAAAATATGTCCCTCAAAAAAAATTTATCTTCAAAGTTATTCAGTGTGCCTACTTTTGGTTGGGTTTCAGCAACCGTCTAGAAAGTTAACTGTTTTTGGTAAATTTTTTGAGTGGAAAATATATCTTTATTAGTCTAGCCTGGTAACGTGACATAAGGAATTAGTAAAGTCTTTATCAATTCCTTATGTCACTTTTGGTTAACAAAAATAGAGTAGGTACCTAATTAACCACTCTAGACAACAGCATCTGAAATCTGTAAGTTGAATTTTATAAATTTTGTTTACAAAATTAAAAAGTGTTTTGAGAGTAGTAAAAATATTGTACGCAAGTTACGCAACTCACCCGGAAATGGTCTTTGCTGGGCTTGCCGGCTTCCAGGACTTGCTGGCGCTCGCCCAGTAAAGAATCACTTTCCGGTCTTGTTTTGTAAATAACTGTTATAAATTGTATATTATTTAACAACATTATAAAAATCAATTCAGTATTTTATATTTATTAAAAATTTGAAAAAAATAAATAATTAAAAAAATATGTATTTTCTGTATATATACAAGAGTTAATAATTTCATTAATACTCGATATAATTATAGATGATGATTTTATGTTTAAAAACATAAAATTATGATAAGCCATTATATCCATTAAACTTAAATACTTTAAACATAGATAATAAACAACGAACTTTTTATATTAAAATTCAACTGACCTTGCCCTCCAATTTGGAAAACTAATTATATTGACTACTACCCTTGTTTTATATTATTCGTGTCGTATCTAATCTTATAAAGTTTAACCAATCAAATAGGAATTACAACGATAATTATACACTTTCAGTACAATAGGGTTGTTAATTATTTTTCGTCCAGAAGAAATAAAGTTAATCTAAGTAGGTGCCCCTCGTTAGCATATCTTTGTTTCTCCTGGGATTTCATTTTACAACCAAATTAAACGTGTCTTCTAGGAGAACAAAAGAAGTCAAAAGTGCATCTAGTGAGTTTTTTTTATTTGTAAGAATTAAAAGTAATGACAACTATTGCTGAAGTGCATTCTGTTCTGAAAACAAAACTGCAGAGTTTAAGCTTGGTGGTTTGAAGGACATGGTGCTTACTTCCAACCAAACGGACAAAATAAGACAGGTTTTAGTCGAGATACCGTGTTTGTGGTATTATTTTGATTTAACATTTTTTTAAAATGATTAACTTTATGATATACCTATTTTATAAACATTTTTTTACTGTCAGTATTGCCAGTTTTACGTATTGTTTGAAAGCGTGATTTGGTGATTACTGGTTGCTTATTTAATTATAAATACAACTATAATTTCATTCACATAGAATTTTTTTACCTTAGTACGAAGAAAATTTTATTTGTACCTGTTTAAAAACTTCGACATTTAAATATTTAAAAAAAATGAGCAGATCGAATAAGTTCGGTTATGTTATAGATTTATTTTACATTGGTGTTACGGAATTGACGAGTGAAAACAAATATTAATTAATTATTATAATCATGCAAAATGCACAATTACTGAAAATACCTATATTGTGAAACATCTTGAAAATAATTATTTTGAAGAAAAACACTGCTTTTAGATGTTTCAAAAATGTATTTCGATACACTCTACATATGTTTCGGCTTGTTAGGCCTTTCTCAAGAGCATTACAGATAAATACTAAAGCTATGAGCCAATATTCTTGGCTTGACGATGACCTTGGACGGCAGGGGTCGGAAGTTTTACTTTCCTTTACCCTAACGCATCACCGTAGGCCTGGAGCAACCTCGTAAGGGGCGGGTCTGCTCCACCAGCAACCCCGTCCACTGATGCGAATGGTGTGGTCGTTTTGGCAAACCTCCCCCGATCCTGGTTTGTTGGACCCAGCCGACTTGGGTCTTTCTCTTCTGGCGCTCTTCTTGTTTCTCTTTTCTTTCTTCATCGGCTGTCTGCTCCCGGGAGCGTCGTCATGTCGCGGGCAGGGTGACTGTTGCCGTCCTGCCCTGGGAGTTTGTCGGGTTAGGGGGAAACGTTCCTGCCGGTGTCTACCGGCAGTGGCGTGTGGGGAGGTGGAGCTATGTAGCTCAGGATCTCGCAAGGCCTAAGCGCTTCTTTAGCGCTTTGGGCCCGCTCGAGGCAAAGGAGCGTGACTTCGATCCGGCAGTCGGCCGGTTCGGTGCCCCGTTGTCGGTGAAAGGTGTTGGGTTATGTCTGTGTCTCTTCGGAGTAGTCCATCTTCGCGGCTAGGCTGAAGGGGTTTTCGCCTCTGTTAGCCATTGTCCAGGATCTGTAGCCTCGGTCTCTTGTACCGCGGAGCCTCTACCGGATCATAATCGACGGCTCGTCTGATCAGAGGATTCGCACGGGTCTCCGCTCGTACGAAGATCTTGGTCCGATCCTGGGAAAGCTATGAGGGTGATTATTCTAATATTTATGCAATAACACCTAATCAGATTAAATTCCAGGCATTTACAGGGGTAATAAAACCTACCTACTCCGAATATAATTCAATGGGGGAATTCTTGATACCTTATCTATCATAGGTGTGTTTATGAATTAAATTTATATTCTCTGTGTCAATAAAATGATTATTTTCAATGCAATGAGTTAACATTCCTGTATTTTTATTGTTATTTAAAATTGTCTTTTTGTGTTCATTTACCCTACCACTCTGGCCAACATTGATCGCGTGCAATCCTTACATTTAATTTCATATACACCCGATTTGTTAAGTTTACTTATTTTTTTCTTTATTGTTGACCAAAATGCTTCCTAAGTTTGTTTTGTTTACACTTATTGTGCAGATACCTAAATTATTTAATTTTCTACTAATTTTATCACTATACTTCGAAATATAATTAATGAAAAGGAATTTTTTACTGTACCTAACAAAACGACAAAGTACAATTTCTTTAATTATATTCCGAAGTATAGTGATAAAATCCTAAGACAACTGTACACAAGACATTAAAACAAAAGAAATATCATCCATATAAACTTACGATTGTTCAAGCTTTAAACAATAATGATTTTGGTAGACGACTTGAATTTTGTCGTTAGTTTAATCAGAAATGCGAAAAACAACCTGATTTTTAATCGAGAGTTATATGGATCGATGAAAATCGTTTTACAAATTGTGAAGTCTTTAACAAGCACAACTATCACCACTGGGCCACAGAAAATCTGCACAATGTTACTTTAACCTTTGATCTACTGCTTTTTAAATCTAGAGTACGCTACGAAAAATAATACAACGGTTTTATGAAATGGAGGCAAAAGAAACATGTTAAAGGCTTTTTCGAGTCAGTAGTTTTGGCGTACATTTTGGAATCAGCTAACGTGCAAAAATCATCTCAATATTCGATGCTGAAAGCTAGTTTCGTTAACCGCTACTTTTCTTTTATTTATATCTGCATATCGATTTACTGGGAAAGCATTTTATAAAAATATCAACATTTTGGTAGCACAATGAAACGTATGTACATACCTACACAAAATAAAACCAATTGATTATGATATCTTAAGAAAAAAATTGGTGAGGGACCAAACGACCTGACATCCTCGCTGGAGCTCCTAATGTAAGAGATGACATCTTGTACTGTTCGTAAACTTGCGTCATCGATAGAACAACCAGATTTGCAGTCTGGGATTACATTTTTCTATCTCATCATGTTTACTTCTTCCTAGTAAGGTACCTGACGTACAGAGTGAACTCATGCATTTGAATCAACCTTCTATGATGATAATGAACGGACGTGATTTACTTTAATTCTAATGACAAGAAACTGACTGTACTAATTCGTATACTTGTGTCATCAGTAGAGTAACCTGCTTTGGGCACAGGGATTATCACTTTACCTCGGCATGTATACTTATCCCTCAATGAGGTACCTGGCGTACAAATCAAACTTGCATCGGAATTAATTAAATTTCACATAATTCATTTTCATAAATAAAAAAGTGCAGGATTCAGTGGGGCTCGAACTGGCGATTAGCCGTGTGGTCAGCAAAGGGTCAGCGCTTTAGCTAACTGGGCTATCGGTGCCTTCGA
>JANEYF010004097.1:0-235807 GCA_029963845.1 Rhamnusium bicolor
GTCTAGATGTCACACTAATTCAAAGACAAGCGGAAAATGCCTTGCCGGTACAGCCGTAACCTTCCCCCAAACCCAACCTCATTCTTGGAAAGCCCACAGGTGTCGCAACTCCAAACGGGTTAAAGACTGAAAGGCTAAAGGGGAAAAAGGGTGGACTGGTCTTTTCAGGCGAGGCTTCGCATAATTAAGATCGAACTTCACTTAAGGTAAGTTCGTTTGATCTTATAATTATACTTCGCCTCGCCTTCAAGATCATTTACTCTGTAGATGTTGAAAGCAAGTTGCGACCCAGTAAGTTAGGAATAAAGAACTTGATATTTATTCAGCAATCATGAAGGGTAATCTACCCATAACATAAACATACATTAAGATAATCCATATATTAAAGAACAAAGCCGCTATAACATTAAATTCGAACCTAAGCACATAGGTGTAACATATAATTTACATTAACTAAAAGAATATAATTCTAAGCATCCAAAAGAGAATCGAATTCATGTACTTATAATAGCTTCCGCTAAACTACTTTGAGTTGAAGATATTACCGGACGATTGTAAAAACGAGCAAAGGTGTTTGATTTTTCGGACCACCCCGCTGCTCTACGAATAACGTCTATTGGAACCCCTTTCCTATGTGCTTTAGACACCGCAGCATGACGTGTACTATACGCCGAAAACTTAGAGGTATCCAGACCACTATTTTTTAAAATGTGTTGTATCCATCGACTTAATGTCTGAGACGAAGCTTGACGATATGGCTTTTTGTTGGTTATAAAAAAGTCTGTCAGTCGAGGTAGGCCGAAAATTCGCTGTCATCAACAAATACTGCCTTAATGTGGATGCCACACAGAGAACTGAATCGTTAGTGAAGTATGGTAAAAAGAGAGATGGCTGGAAAGCACCTTTTCTAGAGGTTTTTACTGGTAACGGGATCTTGATGTTAATGCCATCACATCCTTCCTCTATATTTTGAATTTGGATTAATGACATGGTTTGAATGCGCTGCGCCGTGGTCAAGGCCAGAAGGGTAGCTAACTTTGAAGCCAACATGTCCAAACCCAGGGAGCTGTTAGCACCCAGGGAGCGTAGGTACTCCAATACGATCGTAGGATCCCATGTATAGCCGTATTTTGGTGCCGACGGTCTCAATTTAGAAATCCCTTTAAAAAACCTACGCATTCTATAATCATCCGAAATCCCCGAAGAAGCTAATAAAGCAACCGCCGATCTAGCACTGTTGAGAGTGCCATAAAAGGCTCCTTTATCAAACCACTCTGTAAGGAACTGTAAAACTGGAGACACATCGACTACCAAAGGATTGAGATCCTCAGTTCTGCAGAACTCCCACCATCTTCTCAAGGCGCTGTCATATTGCCTCCATGTAGAGGTCCCCACTGACGACAACATTATGTCTACTGAAGCGGAAGAAATCCCTCTGGAATGGAACGCCTCCCGGACAAGAGCCCTGCCACCAGGGTAAGATCTTGCCAAAGTGGGTACGATCTGTTGGGAAGAGATAATAGATTAATATCAGGTTGCAGCACCACTGGCTCTTTAACAAGCATAGACGAAAAAAGAGGAAACCAAGGCTGGGAAGGCCAAAAGGGCACTACCAGGATACCCTCTGCTCTATCGTTAACAATCTTCTGAAGAACCCTTAGTATAAGTATAAAAGGTGGAAATGCATAGAAGAAAAATTGCTTCCAACATAGAGTAAATGCGTCTACTGCGACCGAATCAGGATCTGGGATCCATGAGACAAATTTATCACATTTTCTATTACAGCGACTAGCAAATAAGTCGATCTCTGGAGAACCCAAAACCGACACTATGTCCTGGAATGCTTTAGAGGAAAGGGACCACTCTGTTTCACAAGGAAGTTTCCTTGACTCCCTATCAGCGTGGACATTCTCGGAGGATTTTATATAAGAGGCGAATATCCAAAGTTAGCGTTTTTCGCACCAATTCCAAATTTTTCAAGCTGTGTCGTTTAGTTGTGGACATTGAATTCCACCCATGCGATTGACATAAGAGATAGCGGTTGTATTGTCGACCCGCAGTAAAATTTCACAACCCGAAAGATCTTTTGCAAAACATCTGAGCCCAAAGAAAACTGCCAGCAACTCTAGAACATTTATATGAAAACCCTTTTCCTCGACAGACCAGCTACCATTGGTTTTAACTGAGCCACAAACTGCTCCCCACCCCGTCAGGGAAGAATCTGTGAAAATGGTCCTAGTAAATGAAAATTTTCTAATGGAAGATACCGTATTAACAATATGCGATTTCCACCACCATAAATCATCTTTTACCCAAGAGGGGCTGGACATTTGTGCATCAAAATTGCCATTTGAATCTTGTAATGCTAGAAACTTAACTCTTTCTAATTGTTTTGTGTATACCCAGCCGTACTGTGTTGCTGGATATACAGAAAACAAAATCCCAATCAGGTGTGCAAAATCTCTTATGGAAGAAGAAGATCTCTGGATAAATTCCGACACTAATTTAATAACTCGGACCTCTTTACTAGGTGGGATACCCACCGTCAATGATGAAGAATGAAAGATAAAACCCAAATATTCCATTTTGGTTGATGGAATAAGGCAGCTTTTATCATAATTAATGATAAAACCTAACCTTTCCAGTAGAGAAATAGTAGCTCGGACATTTTCCAAACATTCACTTCTATTCCTACCCAAAAGTAAAAAATCGTCCAGATAAGCCACGGAAAGAAAACCCCCGAGCTCTCAGGTTTGTAACAACGGGTTTTATGATCTTTGTAAAAACGAAGGGGGCAACGTTGAGGCCAAAGCACAAGCAATTAAACTGGAAATAACTGCCCTTGAAAAAAGGAACCTTAAATATTTTTTATAAGCCGAATGGATAGGCACAAGAAAATATGCATTTTTCAAATCTAGCTTTGCCATATAATAACCCGGTTGCAGCAAGCGTACCACCGTGTTTTTATCCTCCAACTTAAAATGCTGTGGGTCTATAAATGTGTTTAACCTTTTCAAATTAAGTATAAAACGCAAAGACCCATCTGGTTTTGGAACTAAAAATATACTAGAAATAAACTGTCCCTTGCATGGCAGACATTTTGAAACTGATCCTATAGCTAACAAATCATTAATGGAAGTCTTTAGACTCTCAAATTCTGAATCAGACCAGTTAGAGACTGGAAGAGATAACTGTTGCACAGCCTCTCTAGCAAAGGGCAATTTATAACCTTGAATCCATGATAAAACTATTGGATCAGATGTGATCTGACTCCATGCCCTAGAAAAGTGACAAAGTCTACCTGCATAAGCCCTTACATTATTCATTGTCGACGCCTGTATTCCGTCCTCCTGTCGGTCGATGGCTGCGGCCTCTGTCGTGGATATTTCTGTTGCACCGCCTCCTTTGGTCCGCCCTGTCGCGGTGCTCGGTATTGTAGCCGGGACGGACCCCTCCAAGTTTCCCGAGAAGGTCTTTACCTTGGAAGAGGTACTTCCTACCTTAGGCTTTGTGGACTCCCTTAGCTTTTCTTAGGTGAGCCGCCGTTCTATCGAGGGCCTTGGCTGACTGAATTCTCTCAGATAGGTTTTCTCCAAATAGCCAACCATCGTCTCCTGGGGCCTCAGACAATGTATCGGCCAAACTCTTGTTGAGCTGAGCTCTCAAAATTGCTCGCCGTGCCTGTGATTGTTGTTGGTGGACACCGGCTATCAACCTAGCCGCATCTCCTATTGATGCCAGCAACCGAGCCTTACCTTCCTCCTGGAGTGCATTACCAAGAATAGTTAATGATTGGCCCAAGGCCGACAAACTAGCTCCTAACATGGCCTGTATGGTTGAAAAGCGAGCGTCCCTTTTGACAGTGACTTCATTCACAACTGCTTTTACCTCCAAATTCATCCTGGGAGGTGCCATCGTGGGACAATTTTCTGCAATCGGATATCGTGTAATAAGGCTATCACGTATCTCGTCCTTCAGGCCAGCCTTCAAAATGCCTGACCAGATGGGTACCAATCCCACATGGATAGGCGGGGAAGTATTCGCCACAGTGCCTCCTTCATCACCCAAAAGACGCAACGTATCTGGATCGAGTGTCAGTTCCTGTTGTTTCTCTCCTATAAGGAAATAGGAAGGGATTAGCTATGGGTATAGTTATGACCCAACTTTAAAGCTAAATTTGTAAACATTACAAAAGGAGCAAGTCCGTCAAACGGACGTATGGCCCCTGAACTCCATACAAATGGGTCAGCATTGGTAAATCCTAAATTCGTCAAACGAATTATCCAATTACCATAAGTATGAAACACTACAAAGTGCAGCAATGAATAATCATTCATTTCCGTCAAACGGATTTTTAAAAGAGAAGGCAACGATACCAACCTGCTGTTAAACTATGTTGAAACGAGGCCAGAGACGGTGCAGGAGATTCTCCTTGCGTATTCACATCTACAACTGGTTCCAAATCAATTGGATCCTCTTGATCAACAGGCGAATTCCGTCCAGAATCTAATTCTAACGGGAAATCTGCAGTGGCACTGGAACCCGCTACACCCGGGCGGTGTAAAGCTGGTTGACGCTCGTTAAAACTGCATGCGGCGTAGTGCCTTGTCGATTCAGTGCTACAACCCGCTATAGGCTTCTGATGTACTGTTGATTGCCTATTGTCAATGTCGCTGTGCCCAGTCGAATCGGAAACAGACAAAAGGCGGCGACGCTTGGATGGTTTTAACAAAGATATTAGCTCGTCGAGCTTATCCTGGACTACTGACCTTGAGGTATGGCGACGGTCCGGAGATCTCGAATGGTCACGACTCCTTTTATGCTTGCCCATTTTCAGAACACAAATTAAAACACACAATTTTGCAGATGAGAGGTATGGCGAACATCACATCTAGACACACTAGTAAAGAATGAGGTTGGGTTTGGGGGAAGGTTACGGCTGTACCGGCAGGCATTTTCCGCTTGTCTTTGAATTAGTGTGACATCTAGACCATAGTAGGGGTACTACAGAGTAAATGATCTTGAAGGCGAGGCGAAGTATAATTATGATTAGTCACGTATGACATACCTATTTGAAGATATTTTCTATATTTTCTTATATTACATATAACGTCAGTTAAGTACAATTTCGTCATAATTTTAACCCCTAATAAATTTAAAGTGAAAATTTTCTCTTTATAAATATGACAGTTTATCATATTCACAGTTATATTTATTAACATTATAATCATATGTGGGTGGGCCTTTTAATAATAAATCAATTGAATTCAGAATTAAATTACTAATTACTGTTATACTCGAAATCGATATAATTTATTAATAATGTTATTTTATCAACAACATGATCTTTATTTAAATAGGTAGATATGCAGAAATATTTGGGAGGCAGCCCTATTAATGGGGAGTAGAAAGGGAATTGGCAGCGCTGCGCTATGTCGTATGTAAAATGATAAGGGTGAAGAAGCTTGTGTGTGTGTGTGCGTGTGCGTGTGCGTGTGCGTGTGCGAGTGCGTGTGCGTGTGCGTGTGCGTGTGCGTGTGCGTGTGCGTGTGCGTGTGCGTGTGCGTGTGCGTGTGCGTGTGCGTGTGCGTGTGTGTGTGTGTGTGTGCCTGCCTGATGAAAGTTTTGCTAAATAAATAATTCTTGTTATTAAACAAGGTATGTTTAATCCACCATTGTAACAATAATTATTGCAAATACATATAAGTTGCTTTCCTTTTACCACCAGTCTTAGTTAAACTAAGCTGTTTTACGGTATGTAAATATAATAATAATTTCTTTTGATACAGTTTCCGTAACCGTAAAACAACTTAGGTTAAAACCGGTGATCAAGGTAGAGCAAATGTAATTTGGACTTTTGATGTAGAAGAGTCAGCTTCATCAACCCTACCTCGCTAAAGTGTTTAGGTTAGGAACCAATTCTGTATTAGGCATACGTAATGTTGTCAGATTGTGAAAGTGTGATTATCATAAAATAACTAAGATATTACCAGATACTTCAATTCAAACAAAAACACCAATATCCAAAAACAACAAACAAAATTAAAACAAATCTATATTTAAACGTAGAAATTTTTCAAATCAAGTTCCACATGCACTCGATGCAGAAACAGAGGCAGAGCTCTTATTTCTCGTACAGCCTGGCATTTATGTTATAGTATACTATGAAATAAATGAGGATAGCTGCATAAACAAAATCTCTTATTACCACCTACTACTAACGAAATGGCGCTAAATATTCATCACAATTTGTAAAATGGAACAGTATTCAATATATATTATGTATTTATGAAACAAATTAGTAATTTTTCAAGATGTAAATTATTTTATGAAAAAATGATGTTCCAAAAAAATTATTGCAGATTATGCCATTATCAGAAGCTCATTACCAACTACCAGATAAAATCCCGAAAAGTAGATCTTTAAAATGCTCCTTAAATGCTTTCGTAAAATCACGATTTAATTTGATGAATTGATATTTTAAGCAGTGTTGATCATGAGTCTACCATCGATTGTACACCTTGAAATTGTAGAGAAAAAACAAATTTTATTTCCATTTGGACTACTTCTAGGGAGGAGTCATTAAGACACCTCTTAGAGGTTCACTTCCCGGGGCGAACGCCCTGCCGTTGCAGTACCCTCGGAGGGCCGAAGCCACCAGTTGACTGGCGGCTTGCCGAGGAGATTGTAGAGGACGGAGCTGTAGTCTGGGCAGTGAATGAGTTCGAGCCCTTTAAAGCAGCGGGGCCAGACGGGATCTTCCCAGCTCTGCTTCAGAAGGGCCTGGATATTCTTCTACCGCATTTAAGAGGAATATTTGTGGCCAGTCTGGCACTGGGATATGTTCCCCTGACCTGGAGGTCAGCTAAAGTGGTCTTCATCCCCAAAGTGGGAAAAAAGGACTACACAGCTGCTAAATCGTTTAGGGCGATCAGTCTCACGTCCTTCCTGCTAAAAGCACTGGAAAGGATAGTGGACAGATATCTGTTGGAAGGGGACCTAGCCATTCCACAAGAATCAGCACGCATATAGGCGAGGGAGATCCACAGAGACAGCCCTTCACGCCGTCGTGCATAAGGTAGAAAGGGCCCTCCTGCATAAGGAGGTCACCCTAACAATATTTTTTGATATAGAGGGTGCCTTTGATAAAGCAAGAACTACTACTATCTGCGATGCCCTTCGGACTAGAGGTACTGCTCCAGTACTAGTCAGATGGGTGAAATCTGCGCTGTAAGAGAGACGAGTTAGTGCTGCTTTAGGAGACTGCCAATTGGACGCCGGGGTGAGGGGCGGCTGTCCACAAGGCAGCTGCCTATCACCCCATCTATGGTGTCTAATAATGGATGGTCTCTTGGAGCGCCTAACTTCGGAAGGATTTTATGCGCTGGCATATGCGGACGACGGACTGGTCCTAGTGACCGGCCGCTTCTTAAATGTCGTTTGCAACAGAACGCAGGTAGCTTGTAGACTAATAGAAAGATGGTGCGGCAAAACAGGTCTCTCAGTCAATCCATCTAAGACTGAGATGATCCTATTCACCAAGAGAAGGAAAATAGAGGATTTTAGGGCACCAACCATGTACGGTAAACCTCTTGCGCTTGTGCAGGAGGTTAGGTACCTGGGAGTGACCCTAGATAGCAAACTGCCATGGGGGCCACATATCGACAACGTCATCAAAAAGTCGACTGCGACCTTCTGGCAATTGCGCCGAGCGGTAGGTAGGAACTGGGGCCTCAACCCACGGATCCTACAATGGCTGTACACGGCGGTCATCAGGCCTAGGCTCCAATATGGATCCGTGGTCTGGTGGCCGAGCGTGGACAGAGCGATGACATCCCAAAAGCTGGCAAAAGTCCAGAGACTAGCCTGCCTAGGGATCACTGGCGCAATGAGGACGACACCGACAGTTGCTCTGGAGGTTCTGCTAGGCCTGCCAACGCTTCCCTCGTGGATAAAGAGGGAGGCTATGGCGGCCTATCTGAGAATGCGGGATTCTGAGAGCTGGCAGTGTTCAGGCAGAGCTGAAGGTCATGCAGCAATTGCTGGATTGACGGAGAGGGAAATCCCTCTCTCTGTCCTGAAGGTGAGAGAAGCGAAAGATCAGCTAAGGTTGGAAAGGAATTACACTCTCACTCTTCCTAGTAGGGAGGAGTGGAGTGAAGGAAGAATTTACTTCCGCCCGGACTCTTTGTGTGTTATACAGACGGATCTCGGCTGGCCACTAGATCGTCTTCCGGGGCGGGAATATATCTGGAAGGCAAAGAAGTACAGGAGAGCTTTGCTCTAGGCTCGTACACCACGGTCTTCCAGGCAGAGGTTTACGCCATCCTAGCGGTGGCAGGTAGGGCTGAGGTTAGGAATGGGGCGGAACAGATAATATACATCTGCTCCGACAGCCAGGCTGCTCTAAAGGCGGTGTGCTCCCCCAGGACGAAATCAGTCGTCCAGGAGTGAGGAGATGCCCTAGAAGAGCTGGCCAGGCATAAACAAGTGAGACTGGTATGGGTCCCGGGACATATGGGAGTTCCAGGCAACGAGAAGGCCGATGAATTGGCTAGACTCGGAGCCGAGGAACCCTGTCACGGGCCTGGAGCCTATGTTAGGTATTTCAAGAAGGCAGGTCACAACGGCCCTCAATGAGTGGGCCCACGAGACACCGAGGACGCACTGGAGGACCAACAGGGCCTGCAGGCAAACCCGAGATTTTGTGACGGGGCCGAACAAATCGAGATCGGCCTGGTTGCTGGGACGGAGTCGTAAGACTCTGAATCTCTTAATCGGTGTTCTGACAGGCCACTGCAGACTTAAGAGGCATCTATCATTGATAGGTATTGAGGAAGACCCTACATGTCCAAGATGCAGGAGTGATGAAGAGACATCTCACCACTTCCTGAGACAATGTGAAGCGTTTGGGCGCCTGAGATACAGTATCTTCGGTTCTGAGGCGCTTCTAAGGGAGGAGATGAGCTCCCTCGCAATGAGTGACATCCTGACCTTCATCAGAAGGTCGGAAAGATTCGATGAGGGAGCAAGAGAAGCACATGGCTGAGGGGACAGCTGGGGGTTGGTAAAAGGGCCCGTCTGTGGCCTACTTGCCAGGCGTCAGCCTCCCCCACCATTACCATTACCATTACCATTCCATTAATTAAATTATTATTAAAATTTAAAAAATTCGGAGGGCCCGTTTATTTTGTGTAAGTTTACAGTAGAAATGCCCCCATTAATATAATTTCACACCTTCCTATGGCGAATGAGCATGTTTACCATTTTCAATACTATAGAATTTGTGTGGACTCCATATCATTTCGTATTGGTAACCAAAGTGAAGCCACACCCATTTTATGTACAAAGGATTAAAACAAATTATTATCGTATATAAAATATGAAATAGTTTCATATACGAGTATAAAAGACTATTTCTATTATGATAGTTTTATGAAACGTAGTTTGCTGATAGGGTAAAACATTTAAATAATTTGTGTCTGTTTAATATCTGTTTTGCAATAAAGATGCAACAACGTTCCATAAATATGATGCAACCTGAAAAGATCTGGAAACGGACATTACTGAGCGCCAGAACTAAACAACGGCTCTCCTGGTGACATAATAGTTACTTAGGAGTGATCCGCTTTTTTTAATAACCACCCAAGCAACATTCTGACGACGAACCGACGTTGCTGTTCGCAACTAAAAGTCGGTGTGCGACGTACACAAAACGTCGGGATGACCCATATTTGTACTAATCTGGTCAATAAAATATGGGTCGATTCGACGTAGAGGACCGACTTTAGTCGTTGTGATTACCGACCAAATGTTCACCAAATTTTACGTCGGCTTAAGTTGGTTGTCAGCCTATTACCAACCTTATTTAAAATTTGCCGTTAATCTGACCTACAAAAGTCGGCTGTAGGTAGTGAAACTAAGCAATTTTGTATATTATTCTATTTGTCGTACCCATCTATTTATATAAAATGGATAAGGCGTGTTTATCATTGAGTACTTATTATATACAAAATACTTCGAATAAAATTTTAATAAATCTGGTGGGGTAAAAACTGAAACGAAAGAAATTTTATTGATACATATATATAAAGTAGGTCGAAAAATATAGTGAACCCATAAGAATAATGTTTATTTTAAGAACGAAAGTACTATTTTTATTTTTTTACTTTCAAAAAAATATATTCCCTTTCCAAAGAAAGCGCAATTGAAATATTGTTTAATTAATTTTACGAGTAAATAAAAACTTATTTGCTTCTTTATTTGAAAAAAAGAGGCAAATTTTGTGTATTTAAAATAATTGTACACATAATCAACGTGGCCGCCTATTATTTCCTTCTGTGGAACCAGAAAATATGGCGAAGGCGGGAATAAGTGCAACTATTTTTACTAATAGCGACTTCACGGTTAAATAATTTTACCTGCACCAACTTTTAGTAGGCTTTGGTGCAGAAATCTGCACTAAGACTAACGTTCATTCCAAACAATCACGATAATATCGACAGTCTCTTGCAGTTGGTGTATAAATCTTTACTAAATATCTATCAATATCTGAATTATCGACATTAATTTTGAGGTTATGTTAGACCAAGGACCAAAAGCCTAACACCAACGTCCAACCGACGTTGCTAGACGACTACGTCAGTCAGCAACGTCTAACCAACGTTGGAATGTTACCCAAAAAATTACCTAATTCTAATTAATCAGTTACCAACGTCTAATCAACGTTGGATAATAATCTAAGAGGTTCAAGCTACGTTGCTCCGACGTTGTATCATAACTATAAAATTTAAGACGCTACTTGACTAATATTTGTAATAATTCTGACCTTATAATTAGTAAAAAAGTAGTCGGTAGTCGGTAGTCGGTAAAATGTTACTTGAGATGAATGTAGCTACCTATCAAGTCAGTTACCAACGTTATACAGAAGTAGGTGTATTACCGAAAAATTAATCGGATCTACTTAAGTTAGTCATTAACGTCTAACCAACGTTGGTTAATAACTAAAAAGAACCAAACCTATTAAGCCACTAACCAACGTTTAACCAACGTTGGCAAGTGTTCCATAACAAACTTGACCTATTCAGTTAGTCACCAATGTCTACCCCAACGTTGGTAGGTTACTCAAAATTTAACCATACCTATTTTAGTCAGCTGTCAACGTCTAACCAACGTTGGTAAGTTATTCAAAATATAACCATACCTATTTTAGTCAGTTGTCAACGTCTCATCAACGTTGGATAATGACTTGAAAACATATCAAACCTTATTAAGTCGTTTTCCAACGGCAAATCGACGTTGGTAAATCGTCCAGACTTAAGCAGTAGGTTTGCGAGGTCGGCGCAATATTTGGTTCGACGTCATATTACAACTACAAAATTTAAGTTATTACTCGACTACCATTTGTAATAATTCTGACGTCGAAATTAGTGAAAAAGTAGTCGGTAGTTGGTAAAATGTTGCTTGGGCATGCAACTGTTACAAGTTTTGGTAAGCTGGGTTATTATTATTAAATACGATTTTTGTGTATAACCGTAAATTGAAAAAAAATAACAGCTGAAAATTTCGGAATTTCTGAAATCCTAATTTTAGTCCTACAGTGTGCTTATGGTTGATATTTTATAAGTGGCTCAAAATATTAATAAAAATTTAATTTTTATTAACATGCTTTTGCAATTAATAGGTATAACGATTTGTAAAAGTAAGCAGGTTTATAGAGGGTGGCCCAAACAAACTTTGTTATTATACTAATTTCCACAAATCAAATGTAATTTTTTTTATAGCCACTTACATTTTTTGGTACAGTATGCTTCATTCAATGCATGCAATCACAGTTTGAACATCAATGGCTTAGGTTACTTAAAAAATTCATTTGCCTTCTTCATAGCTTTCAAGGATTATATACAATTTTAGGGTGAGGAGACCGTAATGTGAAAAATTGTTACATTGTATCAGAAATATTTTTTTTGCATAATACTAAAATAAAATTCTAAAACAAAACAAAAATAGCATACAGGATTAAATTAAAACGTAAAATAAAATAATGATTTTCTGTGACAAAAACACAATAATTTCAGTTGTTCGTGAAAACAGGAATTGCAATCTCTAATCAGTATATTCTTATTGGAAATATTAAACTTTGCCAGCAAGGGGAAACTATTCTGTCTTGCACCTTCCTCCTCTAGGCATTCTTATTGAGAAAAAAATCTAATTTTATAGCATTTCTTGCGAAGAATCCGATTCTGTAGAGAAAGTAACAATTAGGTGTCAAATATACTAATTGTAGTCAAAAAATTGATTTGTTGTTTTACAAATATGATCATTAGTAATTGGAAAACGGCAATCGTTGGTATTCGAAACGCCTTGATAAAGAATCTTCAAAAATTACATATACATATGTGTATTGTTTTGCATGTATACAGTATTTGGTGAAGCCAGTTATTGACGAGAAAAACTCATTACAAGTTACTATATGAACTGTGACAAACAATGCCAACATACATGGTTTCATAAATTATGTAGTCAAAAGCTTACAGTAAGTAGATGGGCTCAATATAAAAAGAAAAATCTTATCAAAGATGTGCTGTAATTGTGTTGTAACTCTGAAACCGTAACAAATACGTATATCAAACTTTACAGATTACTTTTTGTTTGGGATCTAAACAGTATCATATTTACTTTTCAAGAAAGCTGTCAGGGGTGGTGCACGTGAGACTTAGGTTGTGTGTATTAATACATATTTTTGAATTCCACATAATTTTGTAATATCCTGTATACTGAGCCTATATTGTTGATTGCTTTTAATGCAATTATCAACTATAATATAAATTACAATTTCTAACATATACGGATCTCATACTGTTAGTTGCCTATAAAATGTTTTCCTTTGTGAAAAAAACTCTCCCTAAATTGGTAATAAAACCGTCCATCTGTACTAACATGATGAAATTCAAAGAATTTTTCTTAGAATACTGTTACTACCATCAGAATTGTCTCTAATATTTTGGTGTAGACATTAGATATTCACTTATAAAGGTGAGTCCCCAACCAAACTTTTTGTGTTTAAATTTAAAATAAAACTAACAGGTTAAGGCAATACTATCTATAAACAAGGCCTCAGTGCTGGTCCAAGCAAGGCTTAATTGCATGTGTAACAGTTGGTTACACGTGTTATATGTAGGTTAGGTACCTACGTACCCCAGCTTATTATTCATTTTGCCCAGTTTTCATGCTGTAATTAGTTCTTTTTAATTGAATTGCCAATGTAGAAGTTCATAAACATGCCGTATAAATGTAGTGGACCAGGTTGTAAGTGGCAGAATGTTCGTGTGTTTTCTTTTGTGAAAGATGAGAGCTTGCAAAAAAAATGAATATCAGTTATTCTAAGAAAAGAATTTACACTTTCATGATGCGGTAAAATGTGTGACTTTCATTTGATCGAATTTGTACGTCATAGGAATCTCTGAAGAAGGTTCCCGGGCACGTTTGTTATTACCAACGTCTAATCAACGTTAGATAATGATCTAAAAATACACCCAATTTGTTAAGTAGATTTCTGACGTCAAATCAACGTTGGTAAATATGCTAGACGTAAATAGTAGGTTTGCGAGATTTAAGCTACGTTGCTCCGACGTTGTATCGTAACTATAAAATTTAAGGTACTACTTGACTACTATTACTATTATTTGTACTAATTCTGACATTGAAATTATTAAAAAAACTAATCGGTGGTGGGTGAAATGTTACTTGGCGAGGTTTTAAATTACTTCAGTAAAAACGGATTCTTAATTGAATTTAGTGATTGCAAAATTCATAACTCGGAACATGAAAATACTATAATATTTTAATTTAAGGCTGTTTATTTGTTTTTACCAAATCCACAGCAAATCACGCCAGCTCGGCTGGACTAGCGGAGGTGATGTCACACCGCAACACTGAGGCCTTGTTTATAGATGGTCTTAGTTGAGGAGGAATATTTTCGGCTATTGGCAGTGCACTCTCTGACTTGCACATTAAAGGTTTTTCAAAACAGCAGAACTAAGGTTTGTAGATTAAGTTGGATTGTTGTTAAATTTACTGTACTATGCAGAATAATAGTATTTTACTTTGCTTTGCCTCTCGCTCTTTGTTTTTTTTTAATTTAGCGCCACCAATAGAATGTCGTAACGAAAAATATAAAAAGTTTGGTTGGGAACTTACCTTTACAACACTCTAATTAAAAGTGTTCACATAAATCAATCCTCTTCCACATGAAATATCTGTTTTAAAATTTATATTACATAAATTCAAATACAATTCAATAAATTAGTATAATTGATCACAGGTGAGATCCTACAGTTTTAAATGGGTTTAAAAATTTAAGCTTTCTACTCAAAACAATCATTGAGTAAGATTGTCTGACTAATTAAATTAATAATAAAATAACTGTTACAAAATCTGAACGTAGTAATTTTATTATAAAAGAATAATATTTGCTGTTTAGTAATTATTGTGCATCTATCTGTTCAGCTTACTAAAGAATTTCATTACATAAAATGCACTTTTTAATATGGAGGTTTGGTATGAAGGTCGGCATAATTATAAAACGCTTAACCCATAGCCTTTAAAAGGTGTATAATTCATTTTTAGCATTCCGATGTTACGCAACCTAATTAATAGTAAGTGTCTGTTTATTCGAGTTATTTGAGTTATTTTATTTGCAGAACAATACATATGTGCATGTTTATAAACTAATGTTGTTGGCGTTTTATTTGATAAAAAGTCAGACTAGAGTTATACTTCTTCCTTCTTTTCCATTCGCTCAATTATTACACTTCAGTTATGGAATCTGCGTGATGTTCACGTCATATGAATATTACTTTGATTCAAATGTCACGTGAAAATTACGTAGGTACTAAATTTCATGTTACCATGTGATACAAATATCAATTGAAACATGTACGATCGGTAACTAAATTGTAGTTTATACAATGTGCAATTAAAGTAAATATAATTAAACCTTGATCTCATTCGTATTTATTTTAGAGAGTAGAATTTGTTTATTTATTGCTTGTCAATAATATGAGCTTATATTCAAAACGCAATTTCTACAAAATACTTTTTTAGGAGTAATTGCATAATTTTCTATTACTAAAAAAATATGTTCCCTATATTTATCATGTGTTTTAAATTACAGAAACTGTATGTCATCTATATCCCAATAAAATGTTTTGGCAGACTTTGGGTTATGAAAATAAGCTCCTCATATAGTAAACGCAAAAGTTCTTTAAGTGATATGATGAAATTATGCATTTTTGATTTATATAGTTATACATTTGAAATTACCTGGCGTTGCTCGGATTTAAGGGTTTAGGAGAACCATTTTCAAACTTTATTCTCGCATTTTACCCCTTTGGAATTGAATTCCCGACCAAATATCATCGTTGTGTTGGAGAGGTTTGGGAGGAATAGTTAACCCCCCCAATTCACTTCCTTAAAGAGAGCTTTCGAAGAAAATCCCTTCTTAGTGAGCGGTTTGGTCAAGTCAGTTAGAACCAATGACTTCAGAAATAGGATAGACAAAGTATCCTCTTGATTTGTTGTAGTTTGATGTAAATAACTCAGTACTCAGTTGTTAGGGACATGCGCTTGTGCGCGCGCAGTCCCTGTTTGATATTCGGGTGTTCATCACTGTTTACGTTTTTTGGTCGCCATTAGTTGCTTGTGTGTATCTTAAGTGTAACGCTGTGTTTACTGTGATTGTTAGTATTTTCATGACGCATTTTCTGTTTTTGTGAATAAACAATGGGAAAATATTGTGTTATATGCAAATCTCCCTTTAAAAGTGGAGTTAATCGATCTTTCCACAGGTAAGTGACATTACCATAGGCGTAACGGGAAAATGGTAAATAAAAGCATAATCTAAAATTAAAAATGTCCAGTGCAGTAATATTGTAAACATAAAAATATATAATAGATATTTTTTATTTCAAAAATAGTAGTAGTAAATATAATGTATTGTTTGTTTTTAGGATTCCTTCGAATATTGAACGTAGATCTATATGGATCTCTCGAATTTTGAAATATCTGGGAAAGGAAAATATTCCTAAAGATAGTGTTGTGTGCTCTGATCACTTCACATCATATGACTTCTTAAGAAAATCCAGTGGCATAGTTTATCTTAAGGACTCGGCGGTTCCAGAATTACCAAGTTGTTCTAAGGACAATACACAAGTTTGGTAAGATATCATTTTGTTATAAGAAAAATAATATCTACTCAATTAACAGGTGTACGATTGTAAATACTTCTGATCACAGTTTTTTTTCTTATTTTATGAAACAATAATTCTTCCTGAGAATGTTAACATATTTAGCCAAAAGTTGATGTTTTTATTTTACTTTTCACTTTTCTTCTATCAATTTACAATAATTGTTGGTTCATTTTAGCACCATAACGAATCCATTGAAGTCTCAGAATATCAGAAAACATATTCTTGATGATGTTCACAAAGAGTTAGAATCGCCAATAAAAAAGTAAGTATCTAGAGATATTCTTTCACATTCTTGTAATTATGAAAGTTATTTCTGTTAGTAGTTAACATGATTACAACAAAATTAAGTTTATATAAGTTCTATTGATTGATAATACGAATGAGAGCATCTTGAAATAATTAGTTAAATTGATAAATAATTAGATTCTTATTTGCATAGACATGAATTATATAAAAAAATTATTTACTTTTTTAATCAAAATATTATAGCACATAATATTAAAAAGTGAAATAAAGTACCACATTTTGAAATACCTACCAAATATTCATCACGAAGTAACTGAAATTTATACAATAGATTTTTTAAGGTATTTATTTATTTTAGAAAATATTGCAATGTTGTTTATATGGAAAACTTACAGAATAATCCCTTAAATAACCATTTAATGCAACTAATAAAATTAATATTGGAAAAAATATTTTAATATTCGAATTCACCATGAAACGTCAAAATTGAAAAGATGCAGCTGCCAAACAGAGAGTTAGAAGCATATTGACAAAAACTGTATTATTTAAAAATCAATAAAGAATTTTAATTCAATGTTTTATTTTATTTTGTAGTCTAATTTTCTTGTTTTTTTTTGTAAATGCATATTGTACATACCCCCTACCATATATTATGCTATAAATGTAGTAAAAAAAAGTTGTAATGTAGGTACTTTATTAATTAATATTATTTTATATATTCACGCATGTTGTTACTGAGAACATAAAGATTATTGTAACTATTTCTTGTTTTTTTTGTTTTTGTGTATAAATGTATGCAGTAGAAAACACAGCAGTGACTGGTAAAATTTTGGGTTGGCTATATCTTATATTTTGTAAAAGAAAATCAGTCAAAATTTGTGAAACATTTTTGCATGTAAATACATCACCTACCATAGTTTTTATGAAACTATTTCTAAAGTATTTGTAAAATTATTTTTTTTTTTTAGAATTTGTAAGAGAATTTAAATTTCATTAAGAAATTTTGATTATTACAACCTTTTGAAATATTGTTTTTAGACTGATTTTTAATTTATCATATTATGTAGGTATATATCAATGACTTATTCTGTAGTCGTTGGTATATATCATATAGCCATCCAAAATTTCACCAGCCACTGCTGGTAGAGCATTTTTATTCATATCAAAAAACAATCTTATTTTAAAGCCAAATCAGGAGATGAATCAATGTGCATGTATATTGGACAAAAATTTAAATTTTGCACCCTCTCTAACACGCCACTGCCACCGAGTACGGTAATAAACAATGAACTATCTTCATCTTTTTAAAATAATAGGATGTCTCAAGATGATGCATAACACAACAGTTTCTGTGTATTAAGATAGGGAATTACTTGTCTATCTATTCTGAAGTCATTGGTTAGAACACTTAACTTTATATACTTAGATTTAAATTTACTTAATTATGTATAACGTGATACAAAATGCAGTATAAACTCACAAATGTTGTTTTGTAGGCTTACGCAGTATTAAATAATGTGTTGAATTTCCCGTGTAATACTGATAGATACAGAGAGGAACTGCAGTTGCACGAACGGCCGATGTTTTGACTCTTCTGTGTTCTTCAGGTTATCGTTGCTAACTGCTTACTGTGTCTACTCCTTACTCGAACTGAAATTTCAGGTAATCGTGAAGGTCCGCTAGTTAAAACGTCCATGCGTATAATAATAAAAATAATAATGTTTAATAATAATAATGTTTATTTCTGAAAAGTACATAATAGATACACATATAGATATGTATAAATAACATTAATATGAATATATATTAAATAATGCATCAGAAATAAAGGAATGGAGAGAACATGTCCCTAGCCCACAGAAGTAGTAGTAGCTACTAGTGAGTGGGTGAAGGCTACTCCAAACAAAGGCTGCACAGAAAGGTAAGTATTGAAATAAATGTTTCTTTTTTTTAAAATTTTGACACAATTATAATTTTTTTTTATCAATGTAATTTTGTATTTGTATTCCTGGTGTATTGATAATCCATTTTTTTTATTGATTTTTTGTAAGACATTTTAGATTTAGATTCCCTTATATTTTGTGGCAAAACAGAATATAGTCTTGGTGCAATAGAGCTAAATGATCGCTGTCCAATGGTTTTGTAGGCCATGTCTCTTTTCGTTTCATGGTGGAGTTTATACCTGGTGTTATACAGGGTGGGGCAATAGTGCGTCCGACTTCGATATGCCGAGTTCTATGATAGCTAGAAACTTGATTTAAAAACGTAAATAAACTAAACAAAAAAGTCTATAACCGGATTTTATTTTCGAATATACAGGGTGAGCCAAGACGATTCTACCAGGTCAACTAACATTTTTTTAAATGGAATGCCATATATCTCAGAACATTTTTTGAAACCTCTTTATGGTTTCCTTCCACTCCTGTATTAATATTAAATCTCTCCCAACCACTTGGATGTAATAATTTTTTTTGTTGAAATTATGCCATGTACACGTGTATATTAAAAAAATCACTATAGTCAGAATTACCGATTTTAAGAAAAATGGTTGATTCTAATATTTTCTTTTTTAATTTCTTCTTCATGATAGTCTGTTGATTTTGACAGTTGTAGCTGTTTTGCTCCAAGCATATTGCCGCCGTTAATGTCCAGATAAGTTTGTCCTCCTATAAACAAAATAAATTTGACCTCCCTAGGGAGGAAAGTATTTTCTACCCGCATTTTTGACTATTACTATAGAAATCTCAATGTCTCCTAAAATGTCAAAATTAAGGCAAGTAATGTCACTGTGTTATAATGTTTTATTAATTTTAAATAATACAACTCATTTTAGAAATATAATTATAATTAACGTTTCAATTTTTATTATAATTCGCAATATTTTGTCACTTTTGAAACTGATATTTTAATTTTTCACGCCTTACTTACTATTTAAATTACTATTAAAACTGTCATGATGCCAATATACATTTCAGAAATGTTATTTTCCGTTCACCCGTTTTTTATATTAGAAGTCGTAGAAAAAAATATGTATAACATGAGAGGAAATTGTCATTTCATTACTTGGATGATAACTGCCCTCCGTCACCAGGTATGACATCCGGAAACTACAATAAGAATTGTGTATGTTTGTTTTTTTTTTTGAAACTGTGTAATAATAAGAAACCTGATCGAAACTGGGCTTGAATTAAAAAAAAGTTGAACTCCTACACTTTTAAATTAATGTATGATTGGTATTAAATTAATTAACTATTTATAGGCCAATGATAAACATTCGATTATTTATAAGTATTTTGCTACTTTCGACATTTGTTTTCTGGTTTTGATACTTATATCGTGTTTTTTTTCTGAATACATGTTTGAATTTCACGTTCTCAATTTTGTAAATTGTACACTAAAGAATGCAGTTAAACTTAATATTCAGAGAATTCCTACTGAGCGTGAATTTAATACTATATCAGTTTTTAATTGCCAAAGTACCGTAAATTCTTTACCATATTAGATTACTTAAAGCGGGGATTTCTGTTTGATTACAAATAATAAATAATATTTAGTACACTATTCTAGAAATCTATGTGATTTATCAGTTAAAATCATTTAAAATCCTGAAATAAATTATTTTAGTTTTTCACACACAAAAATATAAACTTGTGTATAAAATATTCAAACATGTAAGGTTCAATAATTAATTATTATACAAAAGTAAGGATTATTTTTTCATCTTGCAACTTGTGAAGATTAACGAAATTTACTGTTAGAACTGTAATGTAAAGTATGATGAACAAACAATACAAACAGTAGTATAGACAATTTAGATTCGAAAATCATAGTCCAATTTCAGTAATGTTACTAAAGTATACTGTTAGCACAATATACTGATTCTGTGCTGTTAGGTATTTAGGCAAAATAGCCAGTTATGTTCTTCGACCATTTTTAGGTATAGAGTCATTTCATATGAAATCGTCCATCGGTAAACCCAGCTAATTTTAGATATTGCTCAAACTTTGTGAGAATCTTCTTTAGGGTTCCAAAGAAGGAAATCCACCGTCATTTAATTTTCGCATGCATCAGATCCCGCCTGCCCGAATTAAAACATTTAAAAAACGTCATTTTCATGCTTTAATATTTTTAGCTATAAAAATTTTTCTATTAGATATCTATATGTTCAAGATGACATTTCAAAGATGAAAGATAGTAGTTTTTGTGCAAAGAATATAAGTTCACACAATCAATACCCCCAAAAAATAACACGGTGCTGAAAATACGTGTATTTTACTGGTTTTTCGTGATTTTTAACTGACTCCAGTATCTCGACTGTTGGTTGAATGCAAACAGCTAATGTTTCTTAGAGTTCAAGTGAACATATCGTGGAAGAAATAAAACCTACAATTGACTCTTTCAGCCTACTCTTTATAAAAAAATCTGCGCTTGAAATTTTGGAATTTTAAAAATTCGCATTATTTAGGCTATAATATGATTGTGTTGAATACGAGATAAAAATATGAAAATTACAGGATATTTAGTTCTTACCTTGAACTTCAAAAGTCTGTAATGCTAGTTTTGTTATTTTCATCCTTTGTGCGTGGCTTAAAAGAAGCAAAAATATCAGTCATTTGTTTATTTTCTAGTTCAATAATATTATTTATAATTGATAATTGATTATTTTTAACATGAAAATACTTGCAGAACTTACAGAAACTACATATTACTTTTTCATTGTAATTTAATGTATTCTTATCCTTACTGTTTTCTTTCTTATGTTTTGTGAGTTGGTTAGAATAAAATTAAGAACAAGAATAATTTTGAATATGACGTTATATAATTTTTTCATGAAATTATCTAAGTAAGTAGTATAATTAGACATTTATAATACTTTGTATTTGCTCATTAATGGATCGTCTGACGGTGTCGAATTACAAGAACGCTCCTGTTCTAACGATATTGTCATTGTTACAAAAATCGTAGGGTATGGGCGCTTTGTTGCTGGTAGTAATATTATTAACAGCGTTACTTTTCAAAAAAGTACATAGTTTAAGTTTATTTTAAAAATAAACAAATGACTGATATAATAATGACTTCTTTTAAACCACCTGCATACTCACAAAGGACGAAAATAATAAAACTAGCATTACAGACTTTTGAGGTTCAAGGTAAGAATTAAATGTCCTGTAAGTTTCATATTTTTATTTCGTAGCCAACAAATTATAGCTTAAATAATACGATTTTTTAAAATTTAAAAATTTCAAGCAGAGATTTTTTTATAAAGAGTAGGCCAGATGAGTCAATTGTAGATTTTATTTCTTTCACGATATGTGCACTTGATATCTGAGAAATATTAGCTGTTTGCATTCAATAGTCGAGACACTGGAGTCAGCTGAAAATCACGAAAAATCAGTAAGTATACGTATTTTCAGCACCGTGTTATTTTTCGGGGGTATTGATTGTGTAAATTTATACTCTTTTCACAAAAACTACTGTCTTTCAGCTTTGAAATGCCATCTTGAACGTGTAGATATCTTTAATAGAAAAATTTGTACAGCTATAAATATTAAAGCATTAAAATGACGTTTTTTAATTCGGGCAGGCGGGAACTGACGCATGCAAAAATCAAATGACGGTGGATTTCCTTCTTTGGAACTCTAAAGAAAATTCCCACAAAGTGTAAGCAAAATTTAAAATAGTGGAGCAACAAAACGATTTCATATGCAATGACTTTACATATACTAACGTAGATACTCGTCGTTAGTCATTCTTAACTGTTTCGAAATTGTTAAAGTACGTATTCTCATTGGATATGCGAGAACTACATGTTGATTAATGATATGTACGCATTTTAGGCCATGGCAAACATAAAGTGAGTTGCTAATGTCATCCCCTGCTGTTTTTGAGCCGTAAAGATTTTTATTGATATTTGAGGGTCATATTTACAGACAGGTTAGCTACTTTTTGAGCATAATATCGATTATCGATAATCCAATATGGCGTATAGCCGCCATATTGGATTTTACTACAGTGTGATACAGGGGTGTGTTGCATATCAAATTAAAGGTCTATATGGCGCCAATGTCACTTTAAAATTTCATGATGAATCCTTAAAGCCATGAAATTGACGGCCTTATCATTTTTTTATACGCCAATTCCATATTCTTTGAGAAATTATTATAAAATTTTACAGCGACATAGGCAACATAAATACCTTTAATTTGATATGCAATATACTCCTATACATGGTATAGGGGTGTATTAACACTGACGTAGTTTTCCACGAAACACCAAAAAACTATGTACTGCACATTTGACACGCGTTTCGCTAACCAAGTTGGCTTCATCTGGAGATGATTAAAATTATTTTAATCATTTCCAGATGATGCCAACTTGGTTGGCGAAACGCGCGTCGAGTGCAACATATAGTATTTTGGTGATTCGTGGAAAACTACATCAGTGTTATCTTCACATCAAAGGTTCCAACCTACTCCAGGATAGGGGTGTATTGCATATAAAATTAAAGGTCTATATGTCGACCATGTCGCTGTCAAATTTCATGTTGATTCCTAAAAGCGTATGGAATTGGCGGCCTAATTTTGTTTTTTGTACTCAAAAATGTATAGTCCGCCATTTCCATACGCTTTGCATTTCCATACGCTTTGAGAGGTCGTCATGAAATTTTGGAGCTACATTTACGACATAAAGATCTTTAATTTGATATGAAAAGTACCTAACCTGCCTGGGAATATTGTCCCCAAATTTCAGTGAAAAATTCTAAACGGTTCATAAATAGGGAGGGGGGGGACTCTAAGACCTCACTGTATAGTGCCAAAGATTTCTGTTAACAACACGAAGAAATCTTGTGTGAACCAGAAATCAGAGCTAAGCAAATCTCTAGGGTTAAGAAGTGAAAAAATCAGAATAATCCTATCAAAAAGTATTGTAGCTTAAAAATACTGCAATTACTTTTACTGAGGAAATTATAATAGTATTATAATTAATTATCGTAGTAGCATCCTGTTTTTTTTTTATTTATTTTTTTAGGTTTATATTCTAACAGTTAAGAGGACAATGCTTACTAAACTTTTTTATTGCTGTTGGCGATCATATTTAATATTCCAATTCACCATCATAATTATTTATTTGATACTTTTATTTTATTTTCCTTTGTATCACGTTTAAATCGATGATCAGATAATAATACAGAATAACAGCAGAATACGAGGCAAAATCATATATAAAATATTAGTCTCGATTAGTCGATATTTTTCATCAGATTTTTACTATACTTTAGTTATCGAACGCATGGAATGAAGGCACCTTTTTACTTCTCCGTTGTTATTAACAATGGAAACGTTTATTTTAGATGGTTTTCTTTCATTGCTTGAGGAAAAATGACGTTATGGCCCAGAGCTGGACAAAATACTAAAAGTAATTATAGCACTAAATACAAAATATTTTCTAAAAGTGCTACACAAAGTATTTAAAAAATTACTCTCAATTACAAAGCCCTTGGCAAGGTGATTGGTTTAAATACAAATAAAAAGCATTTAAATAGCTTGATTTGCCTTAAAATTTCTTGAAGCAGAAAGCTGCCTACAAGTGCAGTTATTGCAGTGTAGTTACTAATTAATAGGGCTGTCAGAAATGTACCGTGGGACAGTGGCGTACGCGAAATTAATTAATACAGGAAACAATAAACTGTTACAATTTATAACAATGTATGTAAAACTTACCCTCTTAACTAGCTTGATGAACTAGCTTGCGTATCACAAACTAGAGAAGATGTGTAGCCATTTTGCAGCATGTTTCTATGGTTGTCTCCATGAGTGATGTTCGCTTTGGTGAAAATATATTCTTATATTTTGAAAACGACCATTCGACATCTAGTGATGTAATACACGCATACGTAAAATTGTCTTTGAATGCACTTAACGGATCTGGGACTGCACCATCACATATTTGTCTTAATTTGATAAAACCGGTGTTTTTATTTAACACACTTGCGAACTTTCCTTTAACGCGCTCATTTGTTGCGTCACCTATAGCGTGTAGCAGTAGATTTACTTCGTCCATTATTTTCAGTGAGTCCGCTAATGACAACGCACTGTTTTCTAATTTTTTTTAGCTTTCATGTAATGGTTTATAGTTCCTCGCAATATTTTTTAAAGCTGTTTCAACGGAAATATCTTCTAATTTTGTCTGGCTTTCCTTAATAGCTGCAGCCTCATCTGGATTGAATTGTAGTATCACAGCTTTTATTTGTTGGAAATATTCAGCATAATAAAAAGCTGCCTGCAATCATGTTCCCCAATGTGTAAGAATCGGCTGTGGTGGTTTAGGAATACCGGGACACTTGCTATGAAATGCACGGAGACGTTTAGGAGATTTAAGAAACACTTTTTTGTACTTGCTAATAATGCATCGACCTCTGGAAAACCTTTTCGAATAGTTTCTGCCACAAGATGTAAAGCATGCACTTTACACGTAACATGTATAAACGTACAACCTTGTTCTTGCAAACAACGGTCTACCGAACGCATTGTCACGGCGCCATCAGTCACAAACATCAACACTTGACTTTTTGACAGTTCAAATTTTTCTACCGTCTCCAGCACCACCCTGGTAATTGTTTCGCTAGTACACTGACTTAGTCTTTTGCTAGCTAGTATAGCAGAACTGTCGGTTTAAGAGGGTCCAATACTCGTACTATAACATTTAAAATAGACTTTTTTTTATAATCTGTTGTCTCATCAACAGATAATCACAGCCGTGTATTTTTTAATTCACATTTCATCTTATTTACCATGTCTACGTGTATAGTTGGTAGATAGTTACATAACGTTGTGCGACTTGGTAACTTCACCTGGGCATTGTATTTATTCCAGAACTCTCGAAATGGTTGTTTATCGAGTATGTGCATCGGAACATCACAGGCAATCAGCATTAATAGTAAATCAAACATAAACTGTGTTGTCGAAGGCACGCTATTTTTTTTATTTTTATGGTGTAGACTATTTACGTGAAGTCCACAATCACGCTTATCCCAGCACATCAAATCTTTCTCACACACTTTACAAATTATTTTAGCACCATTATAGAATAAATCCGGGAATTCACCTATGAATTTATTCACTTTGTCAACAAATGGCAGTTTTCTACCCCTGCGTACGTCTGCAATGCTTTATTATTAAATTAATATCAACAATACAGTACAATAAATAAAATGAAAACACAAAAACAATATGCAATACGACCAAGTAACTTAACATGTACACAACTTGAAAGCTAATAATAGACTGGACTGGAGAAAGAGTTTCGCGGTCAAAGTGAATGCCGGCGACAGTAAATACGTCTGTACTCTACGACCATGATACACAGAAACGATTTGCATCTTTACTAATTAATTGATCTTAAATATTTCACAACAAAATTTTGTATTTAATGACAATGGTAAGTTACTTGTTTTAGTACTTTATATTACAACAATAATTGTTCTGTAGAACAATCTGCTGATCCATTTGTAATTGAAGATAATCACCATCCGGCCCTGCATATATGTATCTTCTCAGGAGAATGTCGGTTACAACTTGATCTTTGGGTACCCACATTTTCTTCATCAAATGAGAAAATGTATCCTCCTTGGCATAACTCTCTTATAATAAGAAATAATAAATCATGGCATAGATATTGACGTGCATATAAAAGAAACAAGGATATTTGAGCACTTGTACTCAAAATATTAAGCATAAAATAAATCTAATATAAATTTATCTTACAGGGATTTTGTTCGAACAGCAGAAAACAAAATGATCCTAGTAAGTGGTCTTCTGTAAATGACTTGAAAAGATCATTTAATACAGCTTAAAATATGATTTAATAATAAGAAAAGACAGTTTTAAAACTTTGAAAGCTACAATTAAATATTACTGATGTACACGACTAGGAAATGTACATTTTAAATACATCACAACAGCTCCACAGTATTATTAATTTCAACAAGTCGTTTAACGGTTCCGTGAGAAATTACTAGTGAAATTTTCACTCACTTTTTGCCTTTGTTTATTAATTTACATTACGAAATTTTAAACATGTTATGTTATTTAAAGGACACCGTATGATATTTAACAGAGAAAACGTGTTTCCGGAAACACTTTCCTATTGTCTTCTGTAAGTTGTAAAACAAATTTGATGGGATTCTTATTTCATTTGTTTTCTTTAATGACCAGAACTTTTACTGGGATTTTTTGTAAAATTATAATTGAACTAGAAATTCGTAACTATATCATTTCTCGAGAAAATTCGTGTTTTCTCTCCATCATAGGAGACGTAAGAAAGTATAAGGTAACACAAGAATGAAATTGAAAGAAACCGCTATTATTTTATTAACCGGCTATAAATAGGGTGCTTTGCTGATTATGAAAATCGACGTATGATTGGGACTCCCGAGGGTGAGGAATAGATTTTGGTAAGACTTGCAGAAGCCCTACAATTAAGCACTAGATAGTTAGAAGTGGAAGTAGAAGTTTTTAAAGATAATGTACATATAATTTTAAAAGAACCATTTATATTACATTCAAACCATGTAAGATTTTTTATCTTTGGATTCAGATATGCGATTAGTTTTCTGAGGATTCATCCAAGATCAGAGAGCTCAAGATTTGTAGGAGGATTTTATTTACTGATGAAGCATGTGTTACAAGGAGAGGCATAACAAATTTTCACAACGAACATTGTGTACGCTGAAAAAATTCGTTGAAACTAAAGTGACACATTTTCAACATGAATTTAGGATTGATGCAAATAGCAAAAACTATTTACATATCAGAACACGTTGCATGGTTTAATAAATGATTTATTAGAATTACTTCTCCAAGATATGTGGTTTATGCATGAGGGATATCCGCATAATTTATTTTCAATGGTCCATAACATTTGATTCAAATATTCCCAAATAAATGGATTGGTAAAGAACATGAGACTCATTCGGTGAACTGACCATTATGTTCTCTTTGCATAACGCCATATCATCGCTTTAAAAACCATGATGTATTCCACTCTGTTAAATACATATGAATAACTCCTAAGTTAAGAAGTGTGACCACATTGATCAATACATTGGCGGATCTTGGAACTCGAAAGTTTAGAAGACTCTTAAATCAATAAAAGCATCTAACAAACAAAGAGTTTCTCTAAACAGCATAACCTATCAAGATTGGGTATGACAGTTTAAAAAAAGAGATGACTAATATTCAGAAAAACACCAACAAGCACCCAACGTAACTCGCATATACTTTCAAATTAGAAGATAGCTTTAACAAAGTTAAATAAGCCTTCTGAACCCGAGAGGATATATCCTGAGTTTATAAGACATGAACCCGACAAACCCATTGAGATGCTAAGAGCTTCATATGAAATATGCATTAAGAATAGACTTTGATAGAATCTCTTACATATTAGCGATTTAGAGAAAAGATACTAAAAACGACCATAAAAACTCTTGCAGTATAGCGCTAATAGCAGCAATAGGAAAAATATGTTCGAGGATACTAAGACTTTATCGAAGAAAATATTGAAGACAAAAATCCAGAAGAACAATCAGGGCTCGAGATAACAGGTCCACCACTGACAATCTATTCACACTTAAAACAGCGAAACAGAGAAGTCCACATAAATCTGATAGATTTAAAAAAAAGTGTATGACAGAGACCTTCTATCACAATTGTGGATAAAAATGAAAAAACTAGACATAAGATCGTCACTAATTCAAGCTACTCAGAGTCACTATAAAGACAAATCTGCCACAGTAAAAATTGACAAATCACAGAATCCTCTAGAACAAATGAGCTGAGACAAGACTGTTGTTTATCTCCCCTTAGTGGGTGGGTACACAAATGTCAAAACATGCAGTAGATAGTGATGAATGTAGTGAGTGATCTGTCATTGCATCATGGAGTCATACAAGGCGTGGAAAAATACAATACTTATATCATTTTAAACAAACAGGGTAACAAATAATGTCGAGATCCTGGAAAGGATAAACAAAGGAAAAAAACTATCAAAGTCTCAAGTCTATTCTATGGGAAACGAAACAATGCATTTACAAGATCATTATCCAAAGCGTCACTATATGCGCTGCGGAAGTCTAAAACCTAAAAGAAGCCAGTAGATTAAAACTGCTAGCTACGGAGATGGACTGCTTAAGACGCAGCTGCAGAATATCAAGGCTTGAAAGTATCAGAAATGAAATCATTACAGAGAACGTGGTCATATAGTGAGAGTTATTGCAGAAGTTGTAAGGAAACAACTGATATCGTTTAGATACATAAAATAGATGCCTGAAGATGGCATAAAAGAGTCGTAGCGTGGGTGCGAACGAAGAAAGAGAGAGGAAGTCCGAGAACAAGTTGGAAGGATGATGTGGAAGAAGCTATGAGGACAGGAAATTTAGAATAGGATATCTGTTATATGACAGACGAAACTAAAAAACTGGAGACGGGGATGCGGTGGCATCCGTAGAAATCTGCTAAAAATATGGACATTTTCGTAAGAACTCTGACCCTCGATAGTGACTTAATCAAGCATTTTTTGATAGAGATGAATTGGATTGAATGGCTTTATTTTGGTCGCGAGTATCTTTTTGTAGAGACCTGTATATTTGAAAACATAAAGAACTGTTTTAATTACCTATTAATGTAAACAACGGCATTCTTTAGTTCTATTTACGTCGATTATAGCTACATTACATAGCATTATATGTAGGTTTGGCATGTTATGCATACAATTCTTATCAATAATTTAAAAAAATAAATGCATGATAATTGTATAATACATGTAATTTAAAGTTAAAGATTAACTAATATTAGAATCTCAGTATTTTGGAGTTCCTAATTTACCCGATAAATTTTCTTGTTAGTCACAATTATCGATAAGCGTATTTATTATAGCATTATATTTTTATCCCCAGACTATACAAGCACACACAAATGTAGTCTGATTACATAAAATGTATCATTAGAATTGAATGCAAATATGATACATGCATAAATGCATACATTATTACGTGATGAAATATCTTTTTCTTTATCGTTTTATATCAATGACATTCATTGTAACTGGTTACGCAACCAAATTTAATATTTAATAACTTCGTTTTGATTATATTATTTACTGTTAGTGTTGTTGCTTTCATTTATTACAATTTATTAACTTCCCATCCAAAACATATTATGATTATGATTAAGTAAGAAAATATCTCCGTCAAAATTAGAAATATATTGTGATTTCAGGAATTTTAAACGCTATAGCCTAAATTTTATAGTAAATGAATTAAATTTCAAATTTCTTACATCACAGAAAAAGTTGCAAAACAATTTGCAGAAATAAAATTGTATTGTTGCCCATAAAACAACTGACACTATTGGCAAATGAATTAAAAATAAAGAAGGCAAAATTAAATTGAAAAATATATCTGGAGTTTATTAGCAAACATTATGTCCAAAATTTTATATACGCCAAACCCGAATAAATTTGAGGAACAGGTATTCAGAAGATAAGAATAGAAAAGAACATTCCACCATTCCACATGGTATTTTTTTTCACTTTATCGAGAATTTTGAACATTTATATTCAGATAGTAAAGAAATACAAAATTAGCATTTTCAGAAAATAATTTAAAAAAAATCAGACATTATTTTCATTATATTAATTTAATGTTCAACTTGAAAACAGACAAAATAGGTCTCGGATTCTAAACTAACCTCTTAACATTTGAAACTTGATTTATGATTTCACTGATATTTTAAGGACAATTACTCAAGTTTTGCGTTTATTATGAAGAAACAAGTGGGATCTAAATATGTAATATATTCCACATATCATATTTATATAAATACCTAACACAATAGCTGTGCGATATTTATAAACCAGGTCCCATATCTTCTGTTCTCAAAGAAGTGTTGTAATTCTCTATGAAGATTAAATTAAAAGATTTTACATTTGAGAGTTAAAAATATAAAGATTTCTTTATTAATAATACTATTTCAGACTATAACTATATGTACTTTAAGTACGTTCATGGGTAAGCCGAAATATTGGTATAAAAGTACCCACCATTTAATTTTAATTTTCCTTTAAATTTTATTTATTTTGATGGTCTACTAATTACCACAAAAAATTTTAATTTCCATATCAAAATGATACCTAGGGCGACCAACTGAGATGCAGATAATAAAATTGTAGTCCGATTTCGATATTTATTTTTCAATAGAAGCTTATCTCTTACACTGATTTCTTTTACCGTAGAATTTTACTATAAGTTTAACACTACTTTTGCTTCACGTCTACATTTAAATTAACTTGATTTCACCTCTCAGTTAAATTTATTAGTCCATTAATATTAGCACAAATAGGAAAACAAATTATATGAACTGAATTGTTTCAATCGTACTATTAATGATTTAACAAACACAGTTTTGTAACACATGAGGGATTCATTATCCCAGCATCCTTGCAGAGTGAGAAGAATACAGTATTTTTAATCAAGAGATACGTTGAGAAAGTAATTGATGAGTTAGTGGCTACTATAGGATGGCCAAGATCCAGAACCATAGTAAATAGAAGATACTCCTCCGTGATTACAGAAGTTTTGCTCCATTCTGAGTTCTGCCTCTTGTTTCCAAATATGGAGTTCATTTTTGCAGAATAATAACCAAGAACCGGTTCTCTTGGATGTGAAATGGCATTCAGTTGTCTTCAATGACATGTTTTTGTTCTGTCTAGAGGATAGCCATAGACGAGTAAAGCCATATTGATATGAGCGACCCTATCTACGTTATGAATTAAATCTCAAGAGTTATCGTCTCCAAACTCAATAGAGTTTGGAGACGATTATTGTATCGTAGGTCACCATTTCTTTTACTTGGAGAACATGCGCAAACAGCTAATTTTGTATCAATAATATATTGCAATTGATTGCACTTTATGAATTTGAGAAGTTAAGGAAAGTATTTTGCAACAAAATAGTTCCAGATCACATACTGCCAGAACAAGTTCTTCGAAGCACATGGAATGGAAACTTCATAGGTGCAAGACTACTACGATTACATGACCCCAATGAGTCAATTTCAGGCACAGATTAAGCATGATTCAATCGACCTACCTTAAGTTACAGAGTGCATCATACAAATGACATCAAGAGCCATAGAAAACAAGATTCTTGAGTGAACATCAAACGTTCTACGGTTTGGCAGAAACAAAATAATGCACAATTATTACGACTAAATTTGCTGACAATTGCCCCCGATGGCGTTTGGCGTCATAGTTGCTAATGGCAAAGACGTTGTATGTTTTTTTTCTCCTAACTAAGAGGGATGCCAAGTAGCGATTGAAAGCAGATCCCATAAACCAACGCCTGTTTGGCTACACTACTAGTAATGCATATATTTTGAGACGCATTTACAGATCACAGTATTAAAGAAACAAACTTCAACTTGGCAGTTACATGTTGACATCGAGTGAATGAAAATCATTACTAAACGAACTGTTTGTATATATAACCATATTTTTTTACGATTTTATTGATTTTTACAGGTCTTTTCTGTTTGTCAAAATGTTTATTTTTTCATTTTATAATCGAGACCTGGATAAGTATTGCATTTGTCTTAACTCTCTGTATGTGTGTTATTTATATTTTAACTAAAGAATTTATCAATTAACATTATTTACATCCCTATAAACTTGATCTAAATACCCCATTTGTTATTAAACGGTTTCATGATGAACTGTAACATTACATTGTAATTTAATTGGCAAATTTAACCGTTCGTTGATCCAAATAGTTATTAATAATTATTGTTATTTGATACATGATAATTCAGTTGAAAAGGATACGTGATTACGAACGACAATTTAAAGTAAGTACGTAACTGTTTTGCTTACCAATAATACTTGTGTATATGGAATGGAATGCTCAGACAATTATACAGGGGAAAAATAACGTTGGTTTTCTAAGTGCTCTTTTTTTGGACGGTGTCATGCGGTGAATAAGTAAGATGATCTTTTTTTATTGTTGTATGTGTAACATGTTTTGTTGCTCTTCAGGATACAACTATGAATTCAACCAGAATAGCTTTGCTTGGTAAGTGTGGTTGAAAGTACCTCGCAGATAAATAAAGTAAAACTGATAACTCATATAATAATTAAGTTTTTCGTAATTTAACTGATGCCTAGTCGAGCAGTAATCCTTGTCGCTTGGTTAAGGGTTCTTAGTTCTATTCGTCGTAGCGAAGGAAACATTGGTCCCTCTCTGCTCTCAGTTGTATATATAACAAACTGATTTGTTTAAATATGAATAACTAAGTGAATTAAACTATTAGATTTTATTTTAATGTAACAGGTTTAGTTTGAAATTTAAAATTTATGTAAATGTTCCACATATTAAAAAATCTGACATTTTATTTATTACGTACTTATGCATTTCTAGAAAAAATAATAAAATGATTATTGAATATTACATAAGCATCCTTTCAAACCTAATATGATATGAATAATAAATACTTACTAGCATAACCCTGTCGAAATTCGACGGCGGGTGTATTGGAAAATGCAAGTGAGTGACGAAAGTTTCATGTTACAGCACCTCCTTAAATTTCTTGGTGTAGTAGATCATAATATTTCGTCATTATACCCTCAAAATGGAGGATGTGCTTCTTATGGACAGTTATACATTTTAGACTTTTCTAGGTGAACATGAGGTAAACCTCTCTTTTGGAACTCAACAGTGTACAAATATATTAGTACTTCGCCAAATATTTGTTTTTGGTTAATTAAACGCAAGAGTTCCTTTACTTTTGCATGAAACACGCGAACAGTAACGTCTGACCTATTATTAGCAGTTTCATAAGAATGTATGCTATTTGTAATTTCAGGCCATAAAGAATTACATGTAAACGTCAAAAAAATGTCTGACTTACCAAATTTTCTTACAATGGCCATGGCGTCCTGATAATTTTGCATCATGTTTCGAGGACTGCCAGTAAACGATGAAGGTAAAATAACAACACGTCCAGCCTTTAAGTTTCCGTTGTCGGCCCTTACATGTAAAGCATCTGCAAGACCAACGTATGTATCTACTCGCAATTTCACCTGTTGGTTACGGATGAATTTCAATCTGTCGCCTTCGATGCGACAGTAATAATCAACAATCAACTGTTGCGGTAACTTCCCAGCATTAATTATTGGATTGAAGTCTCCTACAGGAGTTAAACCTCGAACCATAAGTCTGTACGATATATATTCTCGCATAGAAATATTTTGGCGAATTTTAGTTTTGCGCTCTCCTCCAGTTGGCATTGAAATATGCCATCCTGGTTCCCCGCATGGCCAGATTAATACATATGACATCGGATCGCAATCCATACTGTCAAAATCTATATTTTTTATTCCACCGTCATGTGCGTAAACAGCAATATGTCTATGAGAAGGTGGAGCACAGTCGGCTGATCCAAAAACAGCTGCAACTGCAGCACATGTAGGATCATTATACCGTCGAGGATCTGATTTGGGTTCGTGATAAGAACACATTACCAAATTAATAGGTACACGATTTTCTTTTAAAGCTAACTCCTTTTCTTCACATATCTTCTGATGCATTGTCTTATATGACATCACATAAGGATTACATTGATTTACGACACAATTTAGTATTTCTAGAATGTCTTTTCTCAAGGAACTGTTCGCAGCATGTTCAAGTCTAATTTGATTGGCTTCGAAAAAGTCTAAAATGTATAACTGTCCATAAGAAGCACATCCTCCATTTTGAGGGGTATAATGACGAAATTTTATGATGTACTGCACCAAGAATTTTGAAACAGTACGGACCATATCCGGAAGGTAATTTTATATTTGCCCCGAATGACACGAACGACAAAGCATTATTATATTGTCGAATATTATCTCGAAAATTTTTCGATATCTCGTCATTCTCTGTAAATAATTCTTCCATTTTATCAGGAATCCGAAATTCCGGTAATTTGAACTTTTTTATTACAGCAACAAACACCAAAGTAGCCAGCCAAATTTTTTTCACATGAAAAATACCGTGCAGAGCAATAACTACATATGTTGTTTAAGTTACCTAAGTTGAATGGAGTTACATTTGAAATAGTATCAGAAACGGCACATCTATATTGAATTGTAGAGCAGGTTTTTTTTTTCGTATTTTAGACGTTTTTGTGTGCGTTCGCCTCTCCTCTCCCTGCCGCCAGTCAACGTCTTTCTTAATTTACGTTTTTTTGAAATATTATGTTGCACAACATTGCAGAGTGCGTTTTCCACATCGGCATCATTAGTGACAGGACGAAATTCTAAAACACTATAATGTCCTGCATTACCAGAAAAAAGTAAATTAGAAATAATATTTCCAGTACCATAATCAAGAGTTTCGTTATTATTATTATCTCTATACACTCTAAACAAATGATCAGGAAACAGCTGACTAATACAGTGCAATTCGACATGGCCGGCGAACTCGCCATCTAAAGACAATAAATTTTCGTGTTCAGCGGAATTTGTAATCGGTAACCGATACGATGGATCTCCAACAATAAAACCTTCATAATATTCCCATTCATTTTTAATTTTTTCGACGACTTGCATGCGTATCTCGCGATGATGTTCGTCATTATTAAATAAACAATACGAAACAGAACGAAATAAACAATTTCTGTCACCTACAATAGGAACAACATGTCGCTCCATGCTTAAAATAGGTTTATCCCGAAAAACAAATAAAAATAGTAAACTAAACTAAAAATACTTAGCTTAAATTCCTATTTGCAAAGCAAGTAAAAAGTCGAAGTCACATTTAAACAATCCTGTTTGCAGCAAAGTAACTGAAAACTCGAATGTAAACAATAGCCAAACAGCACACTGGCACAGAATAAGCCAAGCAGGCTAGGATGCGTTAGTTCCATTTCTTAAGAGGTCGATGGTAGAGGTCGCTTCAAGTAACGCTGCGCTTAGCATACGATAAACTGGCATTAGTTTTTGTTTATTTTGTTTTACATATGAAATTTGTGATTAAAAAATATAAAAATGTGTCATGATCCATCTGAGGGTAGAGACCTTTCATTGAAAAAAAATTTATCAAAATTGGTGAAGCGGTAGCCGCTTGAGGAACCGGAGAAGAAAACCTTTTGAGCTTTTATATATGTATGGATGGATAGTTTCTTACATTTTATACAGTCATTCTTATTTGAATGCGCTAATGTATAATTTTTAAGTAGATAATAAATCAAACATGACATTTTAAATACATTTTATCGTAGAAACTATTAAAACAACTACTCAATTTGAACGTAAGATTGCATTATTCTTAGTATTAGGAACAAAAAAATATTGAGATTAAAGAATACTGACTCACCAAAAGGAAATTTTTTTACATTTAAGAAATGATTCCAGTTACAATAGAGAAAACGAAGACCACTACTCCGATATATATCGTCTTTCATTCTTTCGTAACTCCTCAGAGGGCTGGTAAACATGAACATCTTATTTACGAAAATATTTTAATTGAATAAATCAAAATAAGAACATTTGTTATATTTATTTTGACATTTTAAATTGATAGCATGATTGTTACTTTGGTAATCACAATAACATTCATCTAACCTAACCTAAATAAGCCCATTCCTTTTATATATTTTAAATAGCCTGACATATTATTTGCCTGGTATTTATGCCTTTCTAGAAAAAAATTATGAAATAATTATTGGGTATTACATAAGCATCATTTCAAACCTAATATGATAACGATAACAAATAGTTTTTTACATTTTACACTGACATTCTTATCTGATTGCGCTAGGATAAAAGTTTTAGGTGGATAATAAATCAAACAAGACACTTCAAATACATTTTATTGTAGAAACTATTAAAACAACTACTCAATGTAGATGCAAGATTGCATTGGATTTAATATCAGTATCATTAGTATTAGAAGGAGCTAATAAGTTTGTTCCAGCAGAAAATCACAAACAGTTTGATGAAATTTTAAAATGCGCATGTCTAAACATCAACTATTATAGTTAAGTTTTTATTTCTCTTCTGCTTCTTCGTATTTTTTCAATTCGCTGCATGATATTTGATTGAAACTTATAAACAACATAACCTATAGTTCCGTTTTTGTAATCATTTTGAATCATTTGTGTTTAAATTTCCCAAAACAATAGTTTTAGAAAACGGAGCGAATTATTTCTATCTTTATGCAAACTAGAGAATACTACCGCAAATTGTTGTTATATTCACAAATACGTTTTTTATTCAAATAGTTTTAAACGATATTTCGTATTTAAACTGCACATGATCAGGCTAAAATCCATGGGAAATTCGTGAAATCCTCAAACAGTTTGAGATCGGTTACAAACTAATCAGTTGATTTGCTGAAACCCTGAACTAGTAGTCAGAATTCCCGATTATTGTCTGCTGGAATGTCAATTTGGAATGTTTATCTCGTTTTGAGTATGTTGACGACAGTTTGAAGCCGTTTCTGACTGCTGCTGGAACAAACCTAATATTAAACCACATGTATTAATCAGTACAGTTCAAGTTTATTGATTGAAATACTCACCTTCATAGGGTACTACTTTACTTGACATCTCAATTTTCCTGTATTTCAGGGTGGTCCTCACTGAATGGTTAAGGACTCGTTAAAGACAATTAAAGTTTATCATCTCCAAGCTGACATCACATGCATGACTCCTATTTATATCATTTTATTTTTATTTTTAGTTTGGGTTTTTTATATTTCAATATGAAACTAATTATCAGTACCACTGTTGAAAATCAGTTTTATATTATTTATTAAATCCATAAATTGTACTTTCTAAATATTAAAATATGTTATTAATTATCTTTTAAATATTCAAATTTATTTTATCGTTATAAATGATTTTTAATTATCTTAACATAATATTTATCTTAGTTTTAAAATTTTAAAAAATATGCTAAATATGTCCCATTTGCATATTAATAAGAAATAGATTTCTAGATATAAAATGCCTCTAAAATTGCATTGATTAAAAAATTACATTAATTTTTATATAGAATATAAGCTTTCATATTTACCGTATTGATTGGCTGGTTTCTCCCATTCTTCTTATGAACTGTACATGATTTAGAAATTCTACGCATTGATACTATTAAAGAATAACTTATTTATAACCATGTGCCGGAAATATTTTCCATTTTCAGGGCTGGCACTTATAAAAAAATATAAATATAAATAAACACATCACATACAAATTTATGTGGCGCGTTTTTTTTATCTACCTGTAACATATGCAATCAATATAACTAGTATCGAGACAGAAAGTTGCAGGACTCTACGGAAAATCGGGATAGTCCTATGTAATCTTAGAGGCAGCTTGGCACTTTTCCCCAGTTCAGTTGTCTTAGCAACATGAGAGCGTGCGGTGGTGTATGGTTTAGTTCTCGCATAAAATGCTCTACCGCTTGTGCATAAACTACAAAAAATGATTGAAAACTAAGATGACTTTACAACAGATAGTTCACATTATCTGTGTACTCCATGCAATCGATGTTACGTATTTCATACACGCCGTGATTGTGAAAGACATTTAAATTCGAATATCCATCGACACAATATTGCCGGTAAGATTTTTTTTATGGTTTGTGTGTCATGTTCTATGCATGTAGTCTGTCTTGGAACGTAGTCTACAATGCTGAGTTTAGAGGTTTCTTTGCAAAATACGTACCAGATTTTTCCTTCATCTATTAGCCATACATTGGGTAAGACAAATCTACCAAGTGTGTATAAAAATGTTTTGGGGAATATTATAGAGTGCATACGAACTAAATTTTTATGAATGATAGTGGATGAAACAACCGACTTTCAGTGTTAATAGATTGTTAATGTTATACTAGGAATTTTGAGTGTTCAGAAGGCTTTGTCCCTATCAGACAGTAAAAGTCGGTCTATAAACAATAAACTAAAAAAATGTTTTACACAGGAACCTACAAAAAATGTGTAATATTCGTGTAAATTATCTATGCGGTTTGTCAGTGCCTGCCCATGTACAACTATTTAAAATTTGCACCATTAGCCTCGGTAGGTGTTAAACGTTCATTTTCCTTGTACAACCATATGTACAGAGCAAATCGGTCTAATTTAACAGCCATGAATGCAGAACTAATATTAGTTGTAACGTGAGCATGTATGCTAATAATGTGATGGCGGACTTCAGTCATTGTAGCAGGCGATATGTATTCATTATTCATTTTATACTTTTACTTTTATTTGTCTACGTATGCCCCTCCGTCAACCCCACCGATCCTGGACCAGGATTAGTGTCCTGACCCTATTTATTACTATGATACAAATAGTAGCAATCTTCTTTTCCCTGTTATTCCTGTCATACATTTGTAATATGTGCAATGTGGGACAAAAGTCGCGATTTAATGAAACTGTTTACATTGTTTCAATTAGAAAAAAGTTGTGTGATATTCTTGCTAAGACATTGACGTCAACAGAATTTAATTATCTGATATGGGTTTTCAGATATCTGGTAAAAATTGAAAAATTCGTTTTTCTTTTTTTTCCTAAATTCAAATTCAAACAATTAATTAACATTCAAATACAAAAATTTTCACAGCCCTCGCCAAACACCCACACAGTGGTCCAGCTCCATGTAAAGCTCTGCCAAAAAGGCATCTTTCGAACATATTTTCAGAGAGTGGAAATTATACCTACACTGAAGTAAATAAGTTGGAGTGTTATTTGCCAAATATTTTATTGTTTGAAGTTGTTGTTATTATTCTAGAGGACTTGACCTTTTCGGTAACGCGCAAAACTAGCCATTAAAAGAGGGGAGAAATAGATTCTTAAATTTAATTGACTTATTATACATATATCATTGAGGAAGACATTTCTTCTAGTTTTTATAAATACTATGTTTCACTTTTAAATACTACTATGCTTCTATTCAGTGCTATTTTCCGTAGCTATGTTCAAATAAAAAATATATCATCTTTAAAAAGACTTTTAACTATGTGCTCCATCTGCCTCCATCAAGTGCAATACATCACGAGATAGCATGTCTATTAAGCTATAAAATGCACTTAAACCCATTCTGCATTTCCAAATTTTGCCAAATTAAAATACTTTATTGTCTATTATCTTACAATGTTTGCTTAATTAGAGCAAGTATCACATTCATACATATAATATAAAATATTACAATATACAAAAATAATACATAGGTAACATGGTAATTTATTAACAAGTATATTCTGCATTTCGATGCATTTCTATGTGAAAATGGAATATTTCCCAACACAGGTAGGATAACAGATTTCTACCAAGTAACATAATTGTTCATAATTTATATTTTAAAATGTATATACATATTCAAATATAATAAATCAAAAAGAAAAATTCTCATAAAATTCCTTTATTACTGTGACCGGTTTCTTGAACAAATTAATTACTTCACATCATCAGACACAGGAATTTTTATATGTGAAGTAATTAATTTGTTCACGAAACCGGTCACAGTAATAAAGGAATTTTATGAGAATTTTTCTTTTTGATTTATCATGAATAATTACTCATATGGGATCAACCTACCTACGTTATATTCAAATATGTTTTTAGTGGTACAAATTCACTGCTGTTCTTTCTTTTTGTCATTTTTGTGGCTATGCGGTATCTAGTACATAATATATTTTGTCAATACAAAAGTAATATAAATAAAAATATTTTTCACCACAAAATGTTAATCGCTACATAATGTGTTTTTAACGAAAATAATCACTAATAATCACAAATAGAGCAACCTCATATGGGATGTGTACTAACCCGTTTCTGTTATTTTTGTATAGTATCTGCACCTTTTTTGCGGTTGAACAATTATAAAAGGTGTTGAGATATTAAAAAATTTTTAGTTTTGAAAATACCGCCATTCTCGCTAAAATTACGACATGAGCTCTATAAATATTAATAAGCGTGAAATAACCCTTCGTGGAATGGAACACGGAAAACATATATCCACAGTGGAGCGTTATATCGAAGAAAACTTTCAAACTGTTTCTGAAGCAAATTATACATATGTGATTGTAAAACTTCAAAAGACTTTTATGCCGCATTTTATGCAGCGTTGAAACAAAGCAGGAAGGTCTTACTGGTACATTTTTGAAAAGGTGCACTGAATGGCTTGATGAAGATTTTCATGTACAGTTCGATGAAAAGGAAGGGCCTTCTACATCATCCGGAGCGAAAAGAGGAAGGCCGTGTAAGGATTATGAAGCATCATCCGAGTGAAGCAAACACAAGAGGGCAGTAAAGACAGAAATTGAGTCACAAATACTAACATTGACATCATAGAGTGTTACATGTACTGTATGTTTAGCTACACCAACAGAAATGAATGATCTTGCACGTGTGACGCAAAAATCAGATTGAGAAAAAACATTCAGATTTGGGCTCTCCACTTTACATGCTTGGACCAGATTTATGGAGTTAGTTCTTCACATATCTTATAACATAAGAAGCAAAAAAAATGGTACCAAAAACTTGTATAAGAACGTTTTAGAAATGATTTGGGTTTAATAGTAAATAAATCTCGTCAAATTAGTGGGACTAGCAATGACGGAAATACTGCAAGGAGGTTCTTTAGCAACTTTACTTGTACGTCTGAAATAACAGTAGTTGATGAAGAATTGATTAAACGATTTTATATTATACTTCAAACTATGTATTGTGGTAAAACCATTAATGCAACAAAGTTTGGTAACTACACACGTATTACAGCTGAGGTTTATATAAGAAATAAAATTGGTACTATATGCCCGCTTCAGTTCACAAAGTTTTGATACACAGAGAAAACATATCCCTTGGATAATTATCGGAAGATGTTCAAGAATGTACAAACAAAGTTTGCAAAAAAAATGAGAATTCGTCATTCTAGAAAGTGTTCCAGGTCAGCAACTAACGAAGATGTTTTTCACAGTTTATTGTGTATATCTGGTCCATTCATAACAAGCATTAGATACTAGCCTTCACAGAATTACATGAAACACAATGAGGAAGTTTTGAATTTACTGGGCACATCCAATTAATATTTCTCCTTCTCTGTAATATAATGATGTAGATTACTATATTATTCCATAGTAAACTTTAACTTATTTTTTAAAGGCAGGGTACTCAATGTATCACAAATTATATATTATGTAAGTCCACTCATTTATGCCATACCTGTATTACTTTCTACTTATTTATCAATAAACATCTTATCAACTTTTTTCGTTTTAATTGTTAAAGCCTTCATAATATCAAATATATGTATTGTAAAACGGATAATCAGGGACTTAAAGCTTGAGGTACTGAAATTCACAATAAATTGTGGAAAATTGGATTTTCGGTCCGACATATTAAATTCACCATGATGAAACTTACACTTCTGATGTTATATTCGGATTCAGCGACCCAAAAAACCCTCATATATCACATTTTATGATAATTGACAAAAAATTAAATTTGCGACACAAAATGTTAAATATAAATTTTTATATATTTTTTGAATAAACAATTTATAATATTTTTATAAATTTTCTTTGATCACATTACACTAACGTGTAATGTGATATTTATACCAAATTTTATGTAAATTGGTCTCACAACAACAAAGTTACAGATTTTTTGGCAGAGAAATATCCTTTGCATCACAGTGCCCCGGTCCGTTGCCGACCTAGCATCCCCCGCGTAAGGTGGCGAAACACGGGGAAATTGTTAGGTCGGGCGGAGCGGGACCGGTTCGAGCTTAATACTAAAACATTACAATATAACACCTAAAAATAATTTAAATTGTATAATAACCTTGAAACAGAGAAATCTACGATGCATGCAAAAGCCATAAATATAAGAACTTTTAGATAATATAAAGAAAAAATGTAAACCGTATAAATTAAGTATATAAAATTTTTAATTTTGACCATGCTTCGACGAGACAAACTGTCACAGTAAAAAGCTTGTCTTTAAACAATGTATAATTAGAAAGCGGGAATGTCCAGCTCCGTTTAGTTTTGAGTAGGGGATGTCTTTGCACGTGTTTAACAATGTGCCGCAATTTACGGTTGGTTATCTTATAATTTGAAATAAATGTTGAGGGGAATCTAAACATTTTGATGCCCCCGAGTGCTTGTCCCCCTTTTTTGTCGGATGAATTGCCTGAAAATTGTTAACATTTTTTATGGTAATTTGTGTTTGATTCGAAAAAGCGCATTATGGTCCCCTATTTGTGTGATGTTGGCAGTTAGCGGACTATTAGAGTTTAAATTCATAAAATTTCTGAGAAGTATCATTGATATAGTATCTTCCATATTGTTACGTGTTTCCTATCCCCACAGGAGAAATTTTAAAAAGGAACTAAGGCGTAGCAAGAGAGAAAGCTGGCGGCAGTATTGTGGGGAAATGAACTCCCTACCGGAAACCGCCAGACTGATGAAAATACTCAGCTGCGAGACAAGGGAGACAATAGGATCACTACGAAGGCAAGATGGGACTTGGACTACTTCTAGGGAGGAGTCATTAAGACACCGCTTAGAGGTTCACTTCCCGGGCGAACGCCCTACCGTTTGCAGTACCCTCGGAGCGGCCGATGCCACCAGTTGACTGGCGGCTTGCCGAGGAGATTGTAAAGGACGGAGCTGTAGTCTGGGCAGTGAATGAGTTCGAGCCCTTTAAAGCAGCGGGGTCAGACGGGATCTTCCCAGCTCTGCTTCAGAAGGGCCTGGATATTCTTCTACCGCATTTAAGAGGAATATTTGTGGCCAGTCTGGCACTGGGATATGTTCCCCTGACCTGGAGGTCAGCTAAAGTGGTCTTCATCCCCAAAGTGGGAAAAAAGGACTACACAGCTGCCAAATCGTTTAGGGCGATCAGTCTCACGTCCTTCCTGCTAAAAGCACTGGAAAGGATAGTGGACAGATATCTGTTGGAAGGGGACCTAGCCAGGTACCCATTCCATAAGAATCAGCACGCATATAGGCGAGGGAGGTCCACGGAGACAGCCCTTCACGCCGTCGTGCATAAGGTAGAAAGGGCCCTCCTGCATAAGGAGGTCACCCTAGCAATATTTTTTGATATAGAGGGTGCCTTTGATAAAGCAAGGACTACTACTATCTGCGATGCCCTTCGGACTAGAGGTACTGCTCCAGTACTGGTCAGATGAGTGAAATCTGCGCTGGAAGAGAGACGAGTTAGTGCGGCTTTAGGAGACTGCTAATTGGACGTCGGGGTGAGGGGCGGCTGTCCACAAGGCAGTTGCCTATCACCCCATCTATGGTGTCTAATAATGGATGGTCTCTTGGAGCGCCTAACTTCGGAAGGATTTTATGCGCAGGCATATGCGGACGACGAGCTGGTCCTAGTGATCGGCCGCTTCTTAAATGTCGTTTGCAACAGAACGCAGGTAGCTTGTAGAATAATAGAAAGATGGTGCGGCGAAACAGGTCTCTCAGTCAATCCATCTAAGACTGAGATGATCCTATTCACCAAGAGAAGGAAAATAGAGGATTTTAGGGCACCAACCATGTACGGTAAACCTCTTGCGCTTGTGCAGGAGGTTAGGTACCTGGGAGTGACCCTAGATAGCAAACTGTCATGGGGGCCGCATATCGACAACGTCATCAAAAAGTCGACTGCGACCTTCTGGCAATTGCGCCGAGCGGTAGGTAGGAACTGGGGCCTCAACCCACGGATCCTACACTGGCTGTACACGGCGGTCATCAGACCTAGGCTCCAATATGGATCCGTGGTCTGGTGGCCGAGCGTGGACAGAGCGATGACATCCCGAAAGCTGGCAAAAGTCCAGAGACTAGCCTGCCTAGGGATCACTGGCCCAATGAGGACGACACCGACAGTTGCTCTGGAGGTTCTGCTAGGCCTTCCAACGCTTCCCTCGTGGATAAAGAGGAGGCTATGGCGGCCTATCTGAGAATGCGGGATTCTGGGAGCTGGCAGTGTTCAGGCAGAGCTGAAGGTCACGCAGCAATTGCTGGACTGACGGAGAGGGAAATCCCTCTCTCTGTCCTGAAGGTGAGAGAAGCGAAAGATCAGCTAAGGTTGGAAAGGAATTACACTCTCACTCTTCCTAGTAGGGAGGAGTGGAGTGAAGGAAGAATTGACTTCCGCCCGGACTCTCTGGTGTGTTATACAGACGGATCTCGGCTGGCCACTAGATCGTCTTCCGGGGCGGGAATATATCTGGAAGGCAAAGAAGTACAGGAGAGCTTTGCTCTAGGCTCGTACACCACGGTCTTCCAGGCAGAGGTTTACGCCATCCTAGCGGTGGCAGGTAGGGCTGAGGTTAGGGAATGGGGCGGAACAGATAATATACATCTGCTCCGACAGCCAGGCTGCTCTAAAGGCGGTGTGCTCCCCCAGGACGAGATCAGCTCTCGTCCAGGAGTGTGGGGATGCCCTAGAAGAGCTGGCCAGGCATAAACAAGTCAGACTGGTATGGGTCCCGGGACATATGGGAGTTCCAGGCAACGAGAAGGCCGATGAATTGGCTAGACTCGGAGCCGAGGAACCCTGTCACGGGCCTGAGCCTATGTTAGGTATTTCAAGAAGGCAGGTCACAACGGCCCTCAATGAGTGGGCCCACGAGACACTGAGGACGCACTGGAGGACTAACAGGGCCTGCAGGCAAACCCGGGATTTTGTGACGGGGCCGAACAAATCGAGATCGGCCTGGTTGCTGGGACGGAGTCGTAAGACTCTGAATCTCTTAATCGGTGTTCTGACAGGCCACTGCAGACTTAAGAGGCATCTATCATTGAGGAAGACCCTACATGTCCAAGATGCAGAAGTGATGAAGAGACATCTTACCACTTCCTGGGACAATGTGAAGCGTTTGGGCGCCTGAGACACAGTATCTTCGGTTCTGAGGCGCTTCTAAGGGAGGAGATGAGCTCCCTCGCAATGAGTGACATCCTGACCTTCATCAGAAGGTCGGAAAGATTCGAAGAGGGAGCAAGAGAAGCACATGGCTGAGGGGACAGCTGGGGGTTGGTAAAAAGGGCCCGTCGGTGGCCTACTTGCCAGGCGTCAGCCCTCCCCCACCATTACCATTACCATTACCATCCCCACAAACACCTGTACTCGTGGATTCGTTGATTGAAAGTCCAGCTAACACTTACTCACTACTTTATTGACTAATTAATAATTAACAACAACAGATGAATGAGTGTCTTAACTATAATCACAATTAAACACTTATAAATCTCTTTCTTATTTCTTTTCTACTCGTTCACTTTCAACTTAAGACTGAGTCTCGGCCCACTGTGCGTCTTATTTATACTGGATGTCTAGAACATTCCAGAACATTCCCGCCGTTCTCGTACAATTCCACCGGCCGTTCTCGTATACTTCCAGTCTACACAGTCCAGTAGCGTAACAATATGTTGTTTATTTGACATCTAAAATTTTTTCTGTAAAAAAAGTAAAAACATTCTTAGAGCAACACTGTATTTTATATGATTTTAATAAAATACAAGGATAACAACGTTTCGTTCACTCATAATCATCATCAACTTAATTTTTTCTTATGACAACCACTTGAATTTTCATATCAGATTTTATTTTTCTGATTTCAATAATGTAACATAATCCTATATTAAAATTTCATTTAAGCCCCGAATTATTAAAAAGAAGAGAGAATTATTGCTTTGATGGTTTAAAATCATCATGAATACAATTTTCAACAATTTGGAAGGATATGGCTGCTACCGTGAATCCTAAAATGCTCCAGTGTGTACATGAAAACTTCGTAAGACGAGTCAACGCATGTCTAGATGCAAGTGGGCACATGCTATAATATAGTATTGCATATTATTGTCAAAGTGTCGAATATTTGTTGTGTTGCTTTTTTTCTACTTTTAAATTGCTTAGAATTCCTTAAGCGAGAAAAAAATTTTTTAAACATTTTTCCATCGTCAACGTGGTGCGCGACTTTTGGGACTGTATTTAATTTTGTAAGGAATCTATGAATGCAAGCTTTTACACACACTCAGTTTTATAATGTAACCAATGGATAAAATTCTCATTTTCAACAAAAGTTGAATATACGAAGTTTTGCAATTTCATCGACGATATTTGCTTTGAGGTATTCCATATGTGCATTTGCACTAGCCTGGTGAGGGAAAGAAGTGGCAAATTGTAAGTTAGAATCTTTCAAAGAGGATAATAATGCAAAATTTAGTGAAAGAACGGAATGTAATCCCTTATTTTCTGAAGATATAACATTTTACAAACTCAAATCCATCGCACAGTGAAATATGAAAAATTCCATCCCTATCATCTCCAAAAATTACAGAATTTCCTAGAAAGCTATCATCCTTTTTGGATACAAGTATTATTTATACTGGACGATGCAGAACTGACTAAAGAGTCATACCCTAGGTGTTATTCCCAGCACAGCCTGTATATTATTTATTATTTACATGTTTTTATAAGTAATACAAAACTCAGTAATAATTATTCCTTTATTAAACAATAATTGACAACATGCATATCACAGTTTTTTATAAACAAGAAAAAGTGAAAATATTATCACCTTTTCATTCTAATAATTGATATAGAAGTTAAAAATACTAGTAATTCTAAATAACTAGCATTGTATAGTATTAAAAATAATTATGTTTGGTGTTAAACAAAACAATAACACCGTTTCAAGCAGCTAACAATTTTATTCAATTTTCATAATTATTTGAAAATATAATGACTTGCTAGTTGAACACAAACAATTAAACGTGCAATTCTAGAGTAAATAAAAATCGTAATTTAAATAAATTAATTAGTTTTTTTATATCACATCTTACAACGTTGGTTAATAACATTACACCTGAGTAGTAAATATTTTGAAAATTTGAAAAAAATTCACATCACTTGTTTTACACCATCGTTTACCATGTATTTGTATGACAATTTTTCTTTTAGTTGAATTAATTTATAGATATTACAAATGAAAGACAAGAAGTTTAAAATTTTTGTCATTTATATTTCATGTTTAACGCAATAATGATTGTGCATTGTGTTACAAAATTAGAAACGATATTAAACATTTCAAAATTATTAAGATATATACACTCTATGTAGTCATTATTGTACAAATTGATATCTATTGTGTGACGTTATGTTTCTAAAAAGGAAAATAGTACCTTTATGCGCTAATGGTTATCACTATCTTATTATGTTTTTTTTATTAATATGTGATTACGTTTGTCTAAATACCGAAATTAAAATAAAATATACACAATACACAGTTCTACAGTTATCACATAATACGTTACATAATAAATACTATTTTATAATACCGGATCCTTGAAAAGGATATAAACTCTAAGCAATGTTGTAATTTTCGAAATGAATGTATCTTTCGAGAATAAATAAAAAATTGTAGATATTTTTGAATCAAAAAGCCAGAGAAGATAATTATCGCTACTTAAGTATAAAAAGTGAGTCCTCTATGTCGCAGTACGATTTATGAAGGGCCGAATAAATTTAAAAATCGACACACTAGGTTCAAATTTAAACAACAATTGATGTAAACCAAAGGGTGCGAGATGAGATCAAATATCTAAAAATGCTGGCCTGGAGTCTAATATGGGTTGCCAAAGACGAATATAGTGGAAGAACTAAGTTATTGTTATGATGTATCAAAAAAGTTAGTTGAAATATGAAAGAAAACTCTTTGTTACTTGTCAAGCTTTCGGAAAATTGTATTTCCTTCTTCAGGACATCTATAAAGTTAAAATACTTATATAGAAAATAATTACAAAAATTATTTATTGAAAACTACTTACTAACTTGAGGTTATTGTCTATGAAACATCACACTTTTAAGAAATACAAAGACTTTCCCGTCGAAATGAAGAACAACAAACATTTTGATACACTTTTATATAAACATTAGTGAAATATAAAATCAAAGTCGACGGAAAAATAAATTTAAACAATTCATCAAATTTAAAGATTAAAATGAAATCGCAGTTACATGTTATCATCACGAAAAGTGTCTATAAATCTCTCGCCTTGTGACCAATCTCATTTTCATTTTGGTCATTAATCAATGAAACTAAATTTTAGGGGACAGAGATACCAGATATAGTGGTTAAAACACCGGAAGTAACTGCATAGGAAATTACTTCTTTTAAGAAGATAGAAACTCAAGTCGTTTCTTATAGAGTCGGTTTCCATAGATACTGTTAAACAATGGAACCAAAAGAACATGGGGCAAGGGCTCATGGAGTTAAACCTTCATTATAGTGGCCTCTAGCTTACTTTATTCAACCGGTAATATAATTGAAAACTCCATTTTACTGGATTCCAAACTCACCTCATTTAGCTCCAATTGATTTTTTTCTAAACGGTATATTGGAAATCTTGAAAATGTAGATGCTTAAACATTCCAAAAATTTTTTTAGAAAGTTTTAGATAAGTAATGCAAATTTGAGAAACCAAATTAATTCCAAAGTAATTGTGTAATTAATATATTATATCATAATTTGATAATCGTAGTTTAAGACTTCTTAAACTACTATATATATATATCTACTATCGAGGCATTAAATACATTATTCTTGTAAATTTGGGAGTCATACTTTTTTCTAAATACTTTATTTTCTCTCGCATTTTAAAATCTAAATCCCAGAAACTATAAATTGTTAAAAATTCTGATGAAATGTGTAATGTTTCGTAATCCTGAATCTGCATCCCTAACTACTAGTAACAGGAATAAAATAATGATTTCCTCAAAATGATTTAATGATTAGTTATGAATATTACAATACAATAATAATTTATTCAATCAAACGAATAAAGAAAATTAATCCCCGCTATAAATAAGCTTATAAACAAAAACCAAATTTTATAATGTAAAGGTTAACTCACCTAGATTAATCCCTCGAAGAACGATGCAGTTGGCCAACGCAATCCTTCGTGTATTACTTAAATTTTTTACCCAACAAGTATTCCTACTTACAGGAGGGATTGTAACATAACGATCTATTAATTATTGTGTTAACAAGGAATACTAAATAATTCCCTACTCCTAAAGTTAATGAATTGATTTTTATGACACCCTATATACAGATTATAGAGTAACTAAATTAACGATATTTTTAAATTTCTAAATTAACTAATATAGTTACAACTAGTGTCAAATTGAAATGCAAATAGTGCAAAATCTAAGTTTAAAATAGTGCAAACTCTTCCGTTAAACAAAGAAAACGTCCCACTCGTCCGCGAGGTACGAAGGTCCTATACTTGAACTTTTTCTACTAATTAAGACTGGTCAACTTCTTGCTTATCAAGTCAAAATTGTTACATCACTATTAGATAGTACGGCAGATGGATACTTCTTAATAGCTCTTCACACACACACTGCAAATTTATCATCAGTATGTCACTGCATTTAGTAAAATGGCCGAACCCAGAGTCGATAATTATCTATTTACTAATTTATATAATTGCCCACTGTTATATTTCGTATTATTATTACTTATTAAGAATATTTATTATTATTATTGAATTAATTTTACTGTAAAATATACTGCCGTACTTTTTCACTATAACTTTACAAGATTAGTAGACGTATATCTATTATTCCTGGCGATCGACACCGTGATAGAGGTTTTTTGTGTGATCGCACTTTTTTTAGGAGTCGTTATTTCAATAGCTATTATTTGTACGATCAGCTGATCGCTACAAATGTCACGAAATTCCAACATTTTTAATAAAGACATTTTAAAAATTGCTGTTGCAATTTTGATTGTGAATTTTACCACCCTGAATATTTTTAACCAAGAAATGTATTTGTATGTATATATACTTGTATATTGCCACTCCGACCAATTGTTTCTGAGATAAATTAAACTTTACATGTGCTTGTTGGATTCCTGACCGTAATTAAGAGAAATTCGATTTTATAAATAACTATTAGATGAGTAATGCTTTCGAAAAAATAGTAGATATTTTTACGAATCTATTCTAATCGAAATGCTCAATTTTCTTTTTTCATATTCTAATGAATATAACAGCACACACATATGTAAAAAGATAATATAAAATATATGCCCAACAAAGAACAGCCTTGATGCAGAATATTTAGTCGAAGTTTACTCGTTTGATCTAGAGTTGAAGTCTCCGCATACCTTTGTTCTATTTACTGTACATTTTAACATACAGTAAATACTAAACAATGCTTTTAACATAGCAAGTGTTATAGTATGTAACACTATATATATTAGGTCGGGAAAGTCTTATTTATTATTGCTGTGGTGCAAAGGAATTTCTCCTCAACTGCAAATGATGAATAACTTTTAAAATACGCCAACCATGTCAAGTCATGACTATATTTAAAAATGTTTTCATTATACTGTCATTTTTACTACAGTTTCATTAAGGATCATTATCTTGCTATGGTAGTAGATTTCATATTGTACAGGGTGATCATAAGGATGCCGTAAGTCTTTTCGTTAAAATCGGAAAAAGACAAATTAGATCTGGAATCTGCATTATTAAGTAACGTATCTTTGTTAAAATATCACACAATAATTTTAAAAAATCTCACGATGAACATGAAACTACATGGTTTTTTTGCTTCAACTCAGTTTTCACTGTTGCTTCAACTCAGTTTTCACAATATTGAAAAATACATCAAACTCAAAATTAAATAATTACCTAATTATTTTACCAATATGTATTCACCAATAATAATTAATTTTGTTAAATTTTATTTAGATCGTAATTCGTATTAAGAAATCTCTCCTGACTTAATATTGATTTGACATTTTCTTGCCGTCATGGTTTCATCAATATTGATTCATATTAATAAATATTGACTTGTATAATCGAAAGTCCGTGTTGACCCAGTATAAATTTCTTAATTTTTTACTAATAGTAATATCTTTTTATTTTGATTAATATTGCTTTTACGTTACATTATTAACTCAAAAAATAAAATAACTTAGGCCAAATTTTATTAGTTTCAAGACAACTAAATTCGAAATAACTAAATTAATTATATTGTTAAATAATTAAATTATATTAAATTAAATTAAAAGTTGGGATTTTCACAACATGCTAACATGAGACTTTTCTAGCCACGTGGTTGATTATTTGCATTTTACTTAAATGCTGATAAGCTTACATGAAAAATACAAGAGACAATAAATTGTTACAAAATGATCTCGAACATGGCATTTTTTGATTTTGCTAAACACAAAAAAAGTTTTAACGAAAAAACACCCCCTTGACTCCCAAACAGCCAGTATGTCTTAAACATTCTTTTCTAAAATTCATATTAATAAACAAGAAGTATTTACCAAATTTCAACAACCGTTTTGAAGAAATTTAAATAAACAGTTTTTGTTTGCGTATCTTTAATGAAACTGTCTAAATGTACACATTTTAGAAGTAAGTTAGGTTCATTCGATTTACTTTGGTTTGCAGATTATCCAATTTATTTTTATCTAGAACTCGTCGCTTGAGAACCGTGTAGTGTTCTAAGCGACACTGTTCAGACAGATATTTTTATTACAACTTACTGTAAACATTTTTCTTCATCTTTCTAGCTAAGAAATTTTACTATTGAATGAAAAACGGCACCATAAACTTCATTTTCATATGATCCTAAGCAACTATTTGCTACAATTTATGTTTTTCGTTACACTTTGATGTTACAAACTGAGGATTATTTATTTTTATAAATTTTCTACTACCTGTTTAATGAATAAAAGTTACTAAAAGTTATAATATATTTGCAATTTACAAAGGCATATGTTTCCAAGTGCAAATGTAAAGGTTAGTTAATTTTTTTATAATTCCTACAGTTTTGGGTAAATTTAAACCATTGCACATGTTTCATGTCAGGAAAATAATGGATTAATTCGTCCCATATTCCACATATAGAAACCGCTGCCAATTACTTGGGGATCAGAACTTCCTGATCGTAGTAAAACTCGACGTGTGGTGGAGTTTATAATAAAAGTAACTTTTGACGTTTCAAAAAAGTCACATTTTGACGTTTCAAAAGTCACTTTGACGTTTCAAAAAAGTCACATTTTTTGACGTTTCAAATAAGTTGTATTGGTGGAATGTTACTAATATTTTTTTAGACGGATTTTGCTCATCAACGAATTCAATCTCTTCCTTGACCTCTAGAATGTGTGTACCAAATTTGAAAGCTTTATCTCAAAAACTGTAGCTGCTATCGCGAACACAGACACACAGACAGAAAATTTTGGCCTGAAATTTTGTGTATCGTCATAATTCGTCGAGATTCGTCCAGAAATGCAATAAAAATTTTCGAAATTTTTTCACGAATACATAACTTCCTCACTTTGAAGGGTGAGGAAGTAAAATGGAACCAAAGTGACTTTTCTAGAGATTATAATCTTAAATTCGTCCTCCTGTAAAAATTGTAAATTGTTACTTAGAATCATGCAATTCTCATGCGACAACCATCCAATTTATTAATTGTATCTTATTAAAATTACAATCTTATTTTGACAAAATCATATAAATATTTATTTGTTGTTTAATACATAATATAATAATTTTTATCTCTATCTTATGTGAAACCATAAGCGCTTGCGACGAGAATATGTATGATTTTCTTGTATTAATGTTTGTTTGTAAACATATTTTTCCCTAAGTATGAGAATTGGAACCATAATTTAACTAAAAAAGTAAACGTATATAGATATATTTTTTTAAAATATTTCCTGAAAACCTAAGTCACTGATTTTGTATACCGGGTGTCTATCAGTACCCTGTTTATAGAAATTTGTCGTGAAAGAATTATTAGAAGATACAAATGATACAATAATCTTATGAATTTGATTTTGCTGTAAAAAGACTGAAGATTAAATTATATTTTTAAAGATAACATTAATTTAATATATTCCACTCTAGGTGTATTATAAAATAATAGTCCTGCACTATTATTATCTGAAATTAAAGTGAAAGAGGTTTTGACCAAACACACTATAATCTCAGCAATAAAGAAAGTATATGTTGTTAATAACACCTGTGCACATATATATTTATGGTTTTTAAAATGTATATGTGTATCGACATTTTTGCTAAAATAGACTCTCTAAAGCTATCATAATTTGTAATTTACATGTTATAATTTATTAGACGAGAATTTATAGACTTTGATAGTTTCTGAACCGTGAACAGTAGCCTATAGATCAAAGCTGACTAATAAAAATACAAAGATTATTTAGTCTAATTTGTACATTCCCTACCTTCAGAGTTGGAAGTATATCATTAAACAATATCTTAAGATACTTAAAAGTATTTCAAAAAAATCTGAAATTAATTTTCTGCATATTTATGTATTTCTAGAAAAAATAGTGGAGGAGATGTTCCTGAAAGGCGATAATAAAATTACTTATTTTTATAATCTGGATTTCACAACGAGCATTATCGAAACACGACAATAAACACTTATTTAAGTCTACGATCGATGCTTCCTCAATTCTACTTATAGAAACAGCAATCTAAAATACCTTCCTGGATATACATTAATAATAATTATTGAATTTTACAATCGGAGTTCTCTAATAGTAACACTTTTAATTCAACTTAGAATAACCCGCAATTTAATAAGGTATCAATGACCGGAGTAAAGTAAGGAATTTCAGTTCATCACTTCTAACTCTGTTACATAAATACCCTTAAACCCGTTATTACGTATCTTCACGGAACTGTAATTTTCATACTTGTTTTGTTTTCGTTATTAAAAAAACTTCTGATTTCAAGTTTTAGGTAGATAGTAAATGAAACGACACTTCATATACATTTTATCGCTGAAAAAATTAAAACAACTACTTCATCTAGGAACAAGATGACATTGGATCAAGTAATAGTATTCTTAGTATTAGAAGCAAAAAAATATTGAGATTAAATAACTGTTCTCACCAAAAGGAACAATTATTGCATTTTAAGAAATGACAGTTACAATACGAATACGAAAATCCCTAGGCAGCTATATAACGTTTTTGATTCTTTCTGAATTTCTCAGGGGGCTGGTAAATATGTTCTTTGGAAATAGCTATTTGTATAATAAGGGAGAACAGTGTAACATTTCATCCCGCGAATGAAGTGTAATCATCCAAGAGATGAAATGACACTTTCCTATCATGTTATACATATGATTTTTCTACGACCACTAATATAAAAAACGGGTGCAAGAGAAATAACATCTTAAATGTATATTAGTATTATGAAAATTTTAATAGTAATTTCAAAGTAATTTAAATAATAAGTAAGCCATGGAATGTTAAAATATGTTTCAATGTTTCAAAGGTGGTTATTATGGTGACAAAATACTCTAAATCGTAATAAAAATTAAGATGTTAATTATAATTATATTTCTAAAATGAGTATTATTTAAAATTAATAAAACATTATAACATTTTACAATGAACTTATTTGCCTTCATTTTGACGTCCATTTTGACATTTTAGCAGACATTGAGATTTCAAGGTAATAGACAAAAATGTGGGTAGAAAATACTTTCCTCCCTGGGAAGGGAATCTATTTTGTCTCCCTAGAGAGGGAAGCTATTTTGTCTCCCTAGGGAGAGAAAGTACTATTTTCTACTCGCATTTGAGGAAGGAAAATTTGCTTTCTATAGACGTCATAGAAAAATTATTTTAATTTAATTTTTCTTTTTGATGAGAACATTTTTTTTAATCTTAATATATTTTTTTGCTTCTAATACCAAGAATAATATTATATTAAATCCAGTGTCATCCTGCTTCTATGTGAAGTAGTTGTTATAATAGTTTCTGCGATAAAATGTTTTTAAAGTGTCGTGTTTGATTTATTATCTACTTAAAACTTTTATACTATAAAGTAAAATACAAAAACCGGTTTACGAGTAATATATTTGTCTTCTGCAAATAAAGCAAATTATACGAATGGGAGAAAATTCCGTATCTTCAGAATTTGTCAAAAAATGCAATACGATGATGAATTGCATACTAAATATGTATGGAGAAGTCGGGCAAATATTACACTCATATTAACTACTGGGCGTTGAGCCATTATAAAAACATCAAATATTATTAAAAATTGGTCATATTTCATTATACACTTCAAATAGATGTACCACTATAACCTTAAAATATAAATAACGAAAGCAAATCATAACAAAAGGTGCTTCCATTCTTTTTAACACGCTTTTATTAGCTTCACCTGTATGTTTGTTTGTTTGTTTGTAACCGACTCTTTGGACTCGTTTTGACCCACTTTAAAGGGACAGATTTAATTGAAACTTTGTACACTTACGAAGAACCGGTAACAATACAATAATTTGGTAAGTTTATATCATTATCCTGATCAGGATCGCCAGAATTAAATAATTTCCTTTCCTCACGTATCCTCTGCGTGAGAGCAAGTGGCTTATTACTGTTAGTACATGCCGTGATTCTCAGTTCGTTCGTTGGCCGAGCGGGCTAAGGCACAAGTCTTAGTCGACGCGAAACGACGGACTCCTCGGGCGTGAGTTCAAATCCCGTCTATGGCTGAAAAAAAATATATATTTTTTTCAGAAGTATCTGTTGGATCGTAATATGTTATAATATCAGCATCAATAAGCAATATAAATATAGTTTAAAAAAACTAAGAAAACACGCTTTCATAGCACATCAAACTAAAAAAGTGAAAAATAAATATAGTTTAAAAAAATTAAAAAACACGCTTTTAAAGCACATCAAATTAAAAAGTGAAAAATAATTATTAATATAAACTGAAAACAATAATGAACGATAAGTACTAGTATTATTGTGAAAAAAGCGTGGGTTGCTCGATATACGAAAAATATGGCACAAAGCGCCCCACGCTTTTTTCACAATAATACTAGTATTTTTCGTTCATTATTGTTTTCAGTTTATAGTAATAAATTATTTTTCACTTTTTAGTTTGATGTGCTTTAAAAGCGTGTTTTTTAGTTTTTTTTAAACTATATTTATTTTTCACTTTTTAGTTTGATGTGCTATGAAAGCGTGTTTTATAGTTTTTTTAAACTATATTTATTTATTATTAGCTTCACTTGTATGTTTGTTTGTTTGTTTGTAACCGACTCTTTGGACTCGATTTTGACCCACTTTAAACGGACAGATTTAATTGAAACTTTGTACACTTACGAAGAACCGGTAACAATACAATAATTTGATAAGTTTATATCATTATCCTGATCAGGATCGCCAGAATTAAATAATTTCCTTTCCTTACGTATTCTCTGCGTGAGAGCAAGTGGTTTATTACTGTTAGTATATTCCGTGATTCTCAGTTCGTTCGATGGCCGAGCGGGCTAAGGCACAAGTCTCAGTCGACGCGAAACGACGGACTCCTCGGGCGTGAGTTCAAATCTCGTCTATGGCTGAAAAAAAAAACATATAAACACGAAAATGTCTTTTTAAATCGATAGTATAACACTTGAACTTGAATATAAGCAATTTAGGTTATAAATCGTGACACAAACAAGTTGAAAGGATCATGAAGTTAGCAGCAATATTAGCTTTTGACTTTACTCCTATTACTATAAAAAAATGTCCTCAAAATGCCAGTATTTTTTTTCATTACACACCGTTTCTGATATTCCTTATTAGGTATTTTTGAATATTTGTGTCAAGTGCCCCCCTTAGAAAGCTCCAGGATCCGCCCTTGACACCCGTACATAATTTGACACGAATTTTCAAAATCTATGTGGCAATAATAAAATCGTATGAAATACACAAGATTCAAACTGAAAATTCTAAGATAAAGAAATATCTAAATTATCGTCAGAGTTGGAAAATGGAATTGATATAATCTATCTAATAAATGATCAATTCTGCGAAGTGAAGCTTGTTAAGTAGTACAAGGTCTCTTGCAGAGCGCTGTCGAATTTATTTCACCTGTAATGCAGTTCTTCGTAATTTATTGTTAGCTAAATAAGATTCATGCACATCACACAATAATCTGATGATGAATGAAATTATAAGATATTTAAAATAGAGAGGAAACAAACTGCTCCAAGAAAGTTAAGGATATTGCTAGAAAACGCTTATTCGTTTGGGAACTATAGTACATTTTATGAACATGTAAATTTCAATTAATTTTTTATTAAATCGAATACGTTTCCAATTTTATTCACAAGAAATCAGCGAAATAAAAAAAAAACACAAATTTCATTTGAAACTGCAAATCGATTCGTCAATTTCAATCATTTTACAACCTCGGATTATTCATGAGAACAAAAGACTAGAGCAGCAACAAAAAATTATTTTTTATTATATTCCCTTTCTTTTGAATACAGGTATTACACCGTTTCAATAACATCTTTAATCCGTTCATTTGGTTTCTCCACAAAATGGTCCTCAACAGCTACTATAAGTTTGTCGTTGTCCCTGAATTTCGAGAAAACTCCAACAGAAATGAAATAAGAAAATTATTTTTCCAAATCGAAATTATGTAAATTTTGCAGTTTCATTTCTCATGCTACTGTATTTTATTTGGGAGCTTTTCAAGAAAACAAATCTGATGGCTCGACACCCATGAGCTTCCGGGAACTGTGTTCATTCGAAATAAGGGTTAAAATGAAAAAGAGTTTGTCAGTGATAATGTTGGATCGACAAAATGGCGTTTATTCTTATACATGTAATAAGAACATTTGTATTTTTATTAAAACGACATTCTGATTAAATATGTTTTTATTTGATTAGAAAAAAATCACAAGCTTTTATATCCTTCGCTGAATTACTGTATCTCATTAATCCTTAGAAACACTCTCATTGCAATGTGTCCATTTTGGAAATAGCACTCTTGACCAGGCATGATTCATTTCCTTTTTAAAATTTTCATTTTATTTCGACCATTGTTGGGTATTCTTTCGACATTCCGATTCAGTTCCATGGAACCTTTTTTCAATAAATACTTCTACCGGGAAACTGCCACAAAATAAGCACACCTTTTTTGACAACTTGCGCAGTTAAACTTCTGGCTTAAACTTACACAATATTATAAAAATTCTAATTATTTTCAAATTTTCAAACAAAACATACAAAAAACATGTTTCCATAATTATTTCCCAAATTATTCTCGCATAACTAATTGCATGCAAATCGTTTCTATAAAAAATGATTTGTATGACCATTATTTCTCAAGTTCCGGTGGTCCGCTTTATAATATACTTATTCGTTTACTTTCATCACACAATAATTACAGTAACAGTATTAAAGAGTAAGGCACACAAATCCCTCAATTAGATAGGCACTGTGATATTGTCAAGTAATTTGTTCGAGAATTAATTTCAAAGAATGAGTAACGGGTTTTTAACACCTCTGTACTGATACCGGAACATTCGTTTGTGTTGTTTTTATTGAAATGTCATGATATGTATCAGTTAATTAATGAAGGAACATTCGCAAATTATTAATTAATAATGGTGAATACGCCTCAACTAAATAAATAGATATTTGTCATATTTATCTACAAATATATTTGACATATATTTCGCGTTTGATGACCATTCAAAAAATGTCTCACACCTAAAAAAATATATTAACCTGAAAATGAAATTGTTAAATTAAGTATTTTAGGTTAAAAATGCTGACGTTTCTGAATGCAATCTAATTTCATTTTCAAAACTAATAAAAAAACAACTGATTTTTACATCAATGTGCGGCTCGCCGAATACAAGAATTAAAGTCAAAAATATGTGAACTATTATATTTTTGTGCAAAATCCCTCTTTAATAAATGAAGATTTTGCACTAATTTTGGAAAAGAAAGTAATAACACATGCGGAAAAGTAAACCAATATTATTACAGTAACAAAAAGCATTATTTATTATGATTTCTATACACCATGCCTTTTACGAGTGACAATTCTGCTCCTGCATCGGTCAGCAATGTAGCAGATGATTTTCTCAAGCAATGCCCAGCTCGAATCATTCAGCAAATTAAATAATTTAAATTTTTTGAATCCGACTCCAATATTATTTATACCCACAGATTGTTTTGTATACTGTCCATTTCGATACCCAAGAAAAAATCTTGTATTTATAATTAATGATGGGCGAATAGAGACAAAATTTCTTAATATTTCAGCGAGATCCAAACCTCAATGTTTCCACTTGAAATAGCCAAAAATTCTTTTATTAATAATTTTTAACAGACGTGTTTCTAAAAAGTTAGTTAAATGAAAAAATGACGATCTCTAATTTTGAAAAATGTTAAATTTTAATGCTGTTGTCATCAAGTAGGTTGCATCATCTGCTTCCTTTAAGAATTTTTCAATTTCTAATCTTGTTAGAACTCTGAATTTCTTGGAATGCTGCTCTACCAACTTTCTATTAGATAAAACTATTAAATTTACGTACGTCAATGTTTTTCTACATTGGTAATGTGGTTCTCAACATGCTCGTAAAACTTCTTCATCTTCACTTCACTCTTCACATATAAATACAATTTTTTATAAAAAATATTTTGGTATTAATGTCAACATATTGATAGTATTCACAAGTCATTAATTAATCGATGCTTACATTGGAACAAAGAATTTACTTGGTGAAATGTTATGGTATTGGCGACGTCTTGTATGAGTACGTCATAGATCTTTTTCATGAAAAATATGCAGGAGTAAGAATCTCAAAATATGGCTTACGCCCAGTATTATCAACATTTTAAAGGGACCTTTAAGTTAAAGGGAGTTTTAGTGATTAGTAGAAAACAAACAAAATATAAATATCAGATGGCAATTCTATAATTTAAATGAAAAATTAGGTTTAATGGCATTCATATATCTTGATTTATATTTTGCTGGAATTGCTGATAATACATTTTCTTGTCGCTAAAACTCCCATTAAGTTAAAGGTTCATTTAAAATGTGGATAATATCGGGGGTTCCAATAACTAATAAGGAAGTTCAATGCTACAGGGAATGTGAAAAATATCAAAAAAGTTAAAAGAATACATAATGAAGACGATGCAGCAACGATTATGGTTATGGATTCAGATAATCGATTGTCTAAAATGTCTTTAATAAAATAATAAAACTCCTTCCGATTGTGGTTTGTGTCATTAATAGGGGAGCGACATATGCAAAAGAGATATTTTTTATAAAAAAAACTCTTTAGTGATGATTCAACATTCACCATAAATTGAGTGAATTGTCGTTACTGAGCTAACGATAATTCTCATTTCAAATTAGTGTCAAGTTCTCAGCAATACAAAAAAAAATTAATGTCTGGTGCGCAATTAGTCATAAAAAAATTATTAGTCCATATTTCTTCGAACATAATCTGAATCAAAATTCGTATTTAGAAATGTTGAACAACTTTTTACTGCTGGCATTGGAACAAGAGAATACTTTTTTAATCCCCGCACATTTCACTATGAATGTATAAGAAACTGGTTCGTTAAAAAATTTCCTAATAGGTGGATTGGTCGCTTCGGTCCTTTAAGGTGGCCAGTTCGTTCACCAGATTTCACACCAGCGGATTTTTTCTGAAGCAAAAAGTTTATGCTAACGATATGCAACATAACTCTAAAAATAACATATTCTGTATATGAAGAGTTTCGAAAGAGGATAGAAAAATTTTGGCAGATTGGAGGATCCCGTGTTGAGCAGAATACAGTTTGTTTGTGTATAAATAAGTAAATTTTGATTAAGAACTTATTGAAAAAAAATGCTGATAATTTTTTAATTTTATAAAATTTTTTGTTACAATTTTTTTTTTTGATTTTTAACATTTAAAATAACTTTTCCTGATTATGTTTTGATCTAAAATGTGAAATGAATCTAGTTCGATCTTTTTCTAGTTCGTGATCATCCAGTAAATTTTTCTGTACCACAGTATGATTTTCCAGATAAATAAAAATGTTTGTGAAGATAAAATGTTTTCGAAAAATGTGAACTAAATTAATCAGTCTAACATTTTCACTTTGAGATATTTCAATTTACATTAGATTTCAAAGTACCCAGTGGTCTCAAATTTACCTTGTAAGATTTTTACAAAATTGATCATAAATTGTCTCGATGATACTGATGATAATAATCGTATAATGTATAATGTATAAATCATATTCATCACTCATCTGATTAACTGAACTGGTCATCAAAATACTGAATCGCGACTACGAGACACTCTCTTCATAAATAAATGATGGTATTCCCAAAGGTCAAATACCTAAGAACCTAAATATCAAATAAATGCTGACTAATCCGCAAAATCATTATGAGCGTGTAGTAAGATTATTTCCTGATACTGGTTTTTAACAAAACCTAGAGGTCGATCTTGAGAGGAATGGAATGTACGACCGTCCTTGATTATCCTACTATTCAGTCAGAGACGGAGAAGAATGTTATGAATGGGGGTCAGTATATTAATGCAACCTTAAAATGCAGCACGATCCTAAAAATAAAAATAAAAACGAAAAATACTTAGCATGTCTCTATTAATATAGTATAATAGATAGGTATACTACGTTAATACGTTTATTCACATTATAAGGATTTTTAAAAGTATGTAGGTATGTAGTTTGGCTTCAAATTGTAACGTAAATTATTAACATATTGTGTGATAGGTGTCTGAGGTATATTTATGAAAAATGTTTTTTCACAAATAATCTAAATTAAATATATATATATTTCTTCTAATATTTTCGAAAATTAAATATTGCAAACTTTTCTAGATACAGATAATATAGCAAGTATATTGGAAATAATTTTTTAAATGAATTAATTTATACAGAAGCAGTTTTTGGTTGTTCTACAAGATTCCCTATTATAATTGAGCAAAATAAAAACATACATCGCTGAGCCCGTGCTATTTCAAGTTACAGGGTGGAGGAACACGTACAGAAATATCGTTTTTTTTTTTAATATTTTGTTATTTGTTCATTTCACAACAAACACATCTCACATAAATTAGAAAGGATGAAATTCTCTATAAAAAAAAAAAGTTTTTATAGACGAAAATTATAAAATATTATAGTTCTTAATGCCTATATGTATATTTAAGATAAATCTACAAGATTTATTTATTGGAATTAACTTAAATTAATATATTTAAAAACACTTCATTCAACACAGTTTGAAAAGTTCATAACCAAAAATATACATTTTATTTCTTTGCACCTTCTTTGGGTATTAAACCACTGTCCTATAAATTATTTAAGAAATGTGTTAAATAAACCTTTGCTAAAAATGTTTAACAATTAAGTTAAGTAATATTATTTAGATGTAAGATATTTTTGGATAGGAAAAAACCAAACTCTGACTAATCCTTTTGGCGCAGAAGTTTATTTCACAATTTTTTAAAATAATTTATAGGACAGTGGCTTAATACCCAAAGAAGGTGAGAAGAAACATTATAGAATGTCACAAATAAATAACTATAGACAAAATGCATTTTATGTTTTATAATTTTTTAGGCCAAAAAAACAAAATCAAGAAGTCTTACAGTTGTAGCATGTGATTATCCTAAAGATTTTTGGTGCTAGTTCAATATCAAATGTCATAGGATATAGCTCGCCAATCATCCGAATTTTGTTGAATTATTAAAACATTCAATGAGTACCTGACAATGTAATGATGGTGAACTCAAAAGTGGCACTTTGCTGCATTTGGCAAATTTTACGTTACTTTGAATATGAAATATACCTCAGAGACTCTATTTGTTTGTTTAATAGGAGTACCTCCGTGGCCAATATTTTCAAATTCGCAGATAAAAAATTTGTTCGAGTTGCAGATAAATCTTCAGCTATCATATTATGTTGTATAAACTTCAATTTAACTAATTCTATATGCATGGAACCTTTTGTGTGCTGGATATATCAATGGGATTTGCAGGTTCAATACTAAGGGTCAAAAACCATAAAATGTTTATTTTTCACTTTTTGCATACTAGCTATTTTCTAAAATAACTATCATACTTAGAAAAAAATTATAAAACTTTTTTTGTAGAGGGTTTTATCTTTTTTAGTTTATAAGATTTTTTTTGCTGTAAAACGAATTTAGCTATTTTTCCAACTAGTGCGGAAAGTGATACTTTTACGGCAAACAATCGAGTGTGGGAAAGCACTTTCCTCATGAGTTAGTAACATGATTTTTTGTACGACTTTGTATAAAATTAACAACCAGAAATGAATTTAGCTAAATTTTTACTTCAACTAAACACAATATTAAAATAACTATAACTATAACAATATAACTATAACTATAACTATAACTATAACTATAACTATTACTATTACTATTACTATAACTATAACTATAACTATAACTATAACTATAACTATAACTATAACTAATTATAACTATGAATATGAATATGAATATGCTCAATATGAATATAAATATGACTATGACTGTAACTGTGACTTTAACTATAACTATAACTAACCAGATTAATATACTAGAAATAAATATATTATATAATCGTACGAAGGTGATTAATTGTTTTTAAGATATTTGGCAAAAACGAAAATACACAATTTTCTTTTTTTTTGGAAATCATTTGGAAATGTTGCAGTCAGCCTTTATTTCTCGACGGATTCAAAATCAGCATTAAATTTGCTGCAACTTTGCTGATTTAACCGATTCTCTATCTCTTATAGTTTTCGATATCCCAATGGTGAGAATCGACTTTAGGACACACTGTAGACTACAAGGAGTTTTTAACATAAGTTTAAAGAAACAGTTGAAATAATTAAATCCATCGAGGATACCAATGTAAGAATAATCGCCTACTTTTGGCTTTTGTTACATAATTTGAAACTTGGAAAGTTCAAATTCCTGTTTTCGACTAATCAAATACGTTAGATCAAGTTTAAACAGAAGGTCACATCAAGTTAATTTTTTAAATGAAAACATATTTTTGACATGTAGTGATGTCTGTTTTTAAATTTTTATAAATAATCTAATAAATATTACTAACATATTTGAATATTTCCATCGTATATCCTATTCTAAGAGCCTAGTCAAACAGAACTGGTTGAAGTGTAGTTGGAGTAGGCGTTTTCTTTTAATTTTTCTACTCAACGGAGTAGTTGTTTCCTGTAAGTCCCTATACAGTATATAGTTTAGCCCACCAGGGTTAGAGGTCACAGCTCTTGGTACCTGCTTAGGTCGTAGTAGCACTGACCACCAGAGCGATACACTTATCACTCACTATGTCTGTCTTGCTTAGTCTGCTTTAGGCCAGCCTGGTTTGCTATTATTATTACTTATGGCATATTGACGAGAACATAACAAGTTCGAAACCGGTCTATGTCTAGTGAGGAATTGACAAATGATGTTAGCTACCAGATAAAACTTGCAGGTTTAATTCAATGCAGGTCGGGACTTTTGTCCGCTGAGTAGTTGTTTCCTGTAAGTCTTATTCACCAAAACATAATTTTAAATTGCATTTGCACAGTCATCAATTTATCAACAATGTATTTCATAAAGTTTAAAATATACAAATAGGTATCTTTTTTAAAATATTATACGATAGTTAGTTCATCGGACTCTCTTCCATCCCTCGTTAATGGCTAACGTCCGCATATAACGACATAAAATCTCGTATAAATTATAATGTTATAGGTGTCATTACTCTTCCTTGTAGTAATATCCTCTGCAACCATACAATATTTCAGAAATACTACATGTATGTATCTTTTATGTTTTCATAATATGTTCTTAAAAACTAGCAGGAAGTAGTTCTCCTCAGCATTACAACTAACATACAGAAATGAGAGTGGTCTTCGTTTATAAATTTTTTGGATTAACGAAAGTAAAATATTGATTGTAAATTATTACTTTTTGGAAAGTCATCCTAAACTAAAAATAAAACATTGGTGAGTATTTTCATTTTATTTATTTTTGGTTTTGCTAAACAAAATAATTTAAATTAATAATAACATTATTGTGTCAGCTGTACTGAACATAACGTGCATATTAACTTTTTTTAAAGGTAATTGTTTAAAAATATATACTTTTTTTTTAAACACACCACATAAATTAGACAACCCCCAAATCCAAAGCCGGAGCTGCTTATTAATTTTTTTTCATGTCCTGAAACATAATTTAAAATTTGAAAAATTTTACTCACGTTAAAATGGTCGATATAGTAACGTCATGGTTTAAAACATGCGCACTGAAGTTTAGTGCCTAATTTCTGTTGCAGGATTGTGTTATAAACTTCTTACCTGGCAAATTCATTATTGCGGCAACTAACTAACTGACAATTGTTATATATATTCTGTGGTGGTTGTTATTGTCTGTCAAATGTTGTTTATTTTATATCTACGAGTATATTATGAATTATTTGATTATTGTTAATTTTGCTATCCAAAATGTCTCCTTAAATCAAGTAAATAATAATATTTTACAGCACTTACGGACTACCTTTCTTTGTTACAGTAAAACTAACATATTTTTCACACTTTTAAATTCGGTCCCAAAATAGTCAATATTTTTAGTAAAGTACTCTTGAATCATAACATAATTCACTTCTTCAATTTTCGCTAGTAGCTTTAACAAGGTTATGCTCTACCATAAACAGAAAACAAAAAAAAGTCGTTTCTTTTTTAACACGCTTTTATTAGCTTCACCTGTATGTTTGCTTGCTTGCTTGCTTGCTTGCTTGCTTGCTTGTTTGCTTGTTTGTTTGTTTGTTTGTTTGTTTGTAACCGACTCTTTGGACTCGATTTTGACCCACTTTAAACGGACAGATTTAATTGAACCTTTGTACACTTACGAAGAACCGGTAACAATACAATAATTTGATAAGTTTATATCATTATCCTGATCAGGATCGCCAGTCCTTTCCTCACGTATCCTCTGCGTGAGAGCAAAGGCTTAATATGTAAGTACATTTCGTAATTGTCAGTTAGGTCGGTGGTCGAGCGGGCTAAGGCAGTCGACGCGAAACGACAGACTCCTCGGGCGTGAGTTCAAATCCCATGGCTGAAATAAAAAAATATTTTTTTTTTCATCAATATCTGTTGGATCGTAATATGTTATAATATCAGCATCAATAAGCAATATAAATATAGTTTAAAAAAAACTACAAAACCTGCTTTCATAGCACATCAAACTAAATAAAAAGTGAAAAATAAATATAGTTTAAAAAAACTAAAAAACACGCTTTTAAAGCACATCAAACTAAAAAAGTGAAAAATAATTATTAATATAAACTGAAAACAATAATGAACGAAAAATACTAGTATTATTGTGAAAAAAGCGTGGGTTGCTCGATATACGAAAAATATGGCACAAAGCGCCCCACGCTTTTTTCACAATAATACTAGTATTTTTCGTTCATTATTGTTTTCAGTTTATATTAATAATTATTTTTTACTTTTTAGTTTGATGTGCTTTAAAAGCGTGTTTTTTAGTTTTTTTAAAATATATTTATTATCGTTATGGAGAGATAATAAAGTTATGTCATCTGCAAATACAGTGTAAAATGCCGATGTGCAATTATCAGATCATTACAGTATAACGGAATAACAGGAGACCCAGGACACTTCCTTGTGGGACACATATTGTTACTTTTAGCATGTCTGAATTTTCCCCAAAATATTGAACAAATTGTTGTCTGTTGCTCAAATAATCGTTATCCCATATTTTTTAAATTGTATTCAAGAGAATTTCATGGTATACACAATCGAATGCTTAGGACAAATCAATAAAAAAAGCTAAGGATTTATTATTTGTATCTAATTCTTTAGAAATATTGTCTAAAATACTTAATAAAGCAAATATTGTGGATTTTTTTTCTAAAGTCATTTTGATTAGGTGATAGATTATTGTTGGATTCTAAAAAGATTATTATTCGCTTATTCAAAACTTTTTCTATTATTTTTGAAAATATGGAAAAGAAATTGGTCGATGGAATTGGTTAATTAATTGTGGATTGCCTTTTTTATACAGTGTGATAACCTTAGATATTTTCAAAACATTTGGAAACATCCACTCACTATTTATACATAAATTCGTAATATAACATAGTGGATTCGCACATTTCTTTATTACTGATGTTGAGATATTTTCTGCCCCCCGGTGAACTTGTATTTTTTTTAATTCTTTTATTACGCTAATAATTTCAGACTGAAGTACCTCACTAAAAAAAATTGTTTTGATTAACTTCGGTTTTATAAATTTGTCCGCCTTGTGTGTTTAATAAAATAAGTTATTTGGTAAATTTACAAAATAATCGTTAGTCAATTAATTGTAAACATTGTTCTACTTTATAAAGAATAAATCAATGTTACTATTTGAACTTCTGTAAATAGATAATATATAAATATTTTCATTTCCTTTTTTTACACATTCAAAAGTTTTATCAATATTACATTTAGAACACTCGTTTATTTTAATAAAGTTTAAATTATTTTCACCAATATCATTACACCTCCATGGCAAGAAGATCTATTATAATAATTTGCTACTTTAAAACCAAATTCAATTACAGCTTCAATGTCTGTATCATCACACCAAGTTTCAGTTATGCAAACTATATCTGCCTCTTCTTCCGTTAGAAATACTTCTAGATCTTCTATTTTATTTCTTATATTTTGTTTTGGTGGATTATTGTTAAACTTTTTCAAGTGCTGACTTGTGCTTCTATTAATGGCTATCGCTTTGAATATTTTAGCTTTGTATAGTATATTGCATTTATTAGTTTGAAATATACTGGACACGTTGCCGCTTTAGAGGAATGGTTTTCATCACGTTTTAAATTGTTCATTGTGGTTTTTACAATTAATACATTTGCCGGTTGTTCAAGGACAGTCTTTTATTGTATGATTTTGAGAACAAATTGGACAAATATCCTCAAGTTCTTTTCAATCTTTGGAAAAATGACCAAAACGACAACATTTAAAACATCGTATAATATTAAACGTCTCTGTGATCATATACTTACGCCAGCCAACAAACAGAAAACCGTCTGTGATTAATTTTGTATATAAACTTGACTTAACTTCAACAATTAAGTTTAAATTATTACGATATGGGATTTTTTGGACGATTTTAAAATGTTTTTGATCATTTATATTATTTTGCTTGCAAATGTTTGCAGCTAGCTGTTCACCGGTTTCTGTATTATAAATTTTAATCATAAGTAGATATTTTTTTGGAACAGATACTTTCATATCATGACTAGCTGACTTTAAAATATTTGATTTTATGTTGTTCAAATGTTCATTATTTAAGCATTCTACCATTAATTTACCATTTCTTGCGTTCTTAATTTGAGTTATGCCAGGACCTACGTCAACAGGATTTACATTGTTCTTAAAAGTATTTATATCAATATTTGTATTTGTATTTGTCTCCACTATAAGAACTGCTGAGTCTTTTTTAACAACTTGACTAAAAGAAGGACGTAATACCATTTCTTTTGAATACTTGTAGGATTACTTGTATTTGCATTCACAGATTTCTTTGGAAACGAATAATTCTGAATATACAGGGTGGTGCAATAGTGCGTCCGACTTCGATATCTTGAGTTTTACGATATCTAGAAACTTGATTTAAAACATAAGTAAACTAGTGAAAAAAGTCAAATATCACTACAATCACAACTATCGATTTTAAGAAAAAAATATGTTAGTACCAGTTATGAAACATTTGTGTGATGACATTCAGCCATTTTCACTTCCCAAAAGTGTACAGGGTAGCCAAGAAGGGCTTTTTAAATTACAACTTTTTGAACTGAATTTTCTTAATTTTTAGATGATGTAATGTAGAATTGAATAACAAACATTTTTTATATGTACATTCCTATGGCTATTTGTGATCATTTTCAATTTATTGAACAATAACTGCAAAATTCAGCAATAAAAATTAAAAGTTCGAAAATGGTTACAAATAGCCATAGGGATATACGTACTAAAAATGTTTGTTTTTCAATTTTACATCACATCGTCCAAAAAATATATAGGGTGTGTTCCATTTGAAAAAATTGAGAAAATTCAGTTTAAGTAGTTGTAAATTTAAAAATTATTTTTGGCCACCCTGTATATTTTTAGGAAGTAAAAATTTCTGAGTGTCATCACACAGATGTATCATAACTGGTACTAACATATTTTTTTCTTAAAATGGATAATTGTGACTGTTGGGAATTTTTTAAAATACACGTGTAAATGGCATAATTTCAAAAAAAAAAATCATCACATTCAAGTGATTGGGAGAGAGTCAATAATAATACAGGAGTGGAAGGAGGCCACAAAGAGGTTTTAAAAAATGTTCTGATATACATGGCATTCCATTTAAAAAAATGTTATTTGACCCTGTAGAAACGTCTTGGCTCGCCCTGTATATTCGAAAATAATTTTAGGTTATAAACTTTTTTGTCTAAATCATTTCTCTCTTTAAATCAAGTTTCTAACTATCATAGAACTCGACATATCAAAGTCGGATACACTATATTAAAATGAAAGTCATATGCAAATAGATATATAATGAATTACAAACTTAGAAAAAAACTGTATGAATCCTTAATCATACCTGTGTTTGATTATTGTGACATTGTATACTTTCCCTGCTTAGATGTGCTTACTCAAAACCGTATACAAAGGGTACAAAATCTCTGTTGTCGATTTATATATAATCTGCGGAAATTTGACCATGTAGCTCATAAATTTACAGAGCTTAAATGGCTAAAAATGGCAGATCATGCTAAATATCATTATTTAACATTTATTCATAGACTGCTGTTGACCTCCACTCCAGATTACCTTAGGGAAAAACTTGTGTCCAGAAGTTCTATTCACAATGTTAACATCAGGTTTAATAACATGTTCACAATGCCCCAACATAACACAGCCATTTTTCAAAGATCATTTTCATACAATGCAGTAAAATTGTACAATGGTATATCAGAAAATTTTAAATCAATGTCACTGCAGCAATTTAAAATCTCTCTAAAAAATGACTTATTAAATAGACGAATAAATAAAGAAAAGTAACGTTAGTTTTATGTGAAAAATTTCTTTAGTTTTAAATTTTTATTTTGTTTATACATGTAATATAATAGATATAGGTTTATTTTCCGAACGCACTGCATATTACAAATTTACAGATGTTATTAGTTTAGGAGATAACTTGAAATAATCTATAGTTTTATGATTAGTTTAAGTCTGTTAAATAATGCCTCTGTTTTTTACATTGGCATCCTTAAAATGCGCGGTTAAGTGTAAGAATAGCCTTGGCTAAACTTCGCCGAGCATTCCCCAACATCTAAAACATATTATTATTGTAAATACAATCTTTTTTTGTATTTATTTCACTATTAATAAAGACGTTTTATTATTATTATTATTATTATTATTATTATTGCTCCACCCTTTATACATAATTTTTATTAATTTCACTAAATAAGGGTTAGTAGATTGTTGTTTATTTTTAATTCTTTATTTAAGTTTTGTAAAATTTCTAACTCACGTTTTACACTTTTTAGAGTTTCATTTTCTTGCTCATTGACAGTTTTGTTTACTTCATCCTGGCCTTGTGAACATGTTTTACATACACTATTGTTCTCCAAATTTATTACTTTTGTCAAAATATCGAAACATTTTGCATGCAATCCAAGTTGCATAATTTACATTTAACCACTGAACGTACTTGACTACTACATAACTCACACTTTTTTATATATTTCTGGCATTTATTTGACGAGTCACACGACGACGCCATGTTTACGAATTAATGGATAGTAAACAAATTAATTTGAGTTTCGGTAAAAATTTTATCACTGCACTAATGCAGTAATGAATCCGTAATAAGACAACAGAGACAACCAGGAGACAGTCAAGTACATATGAAAATTTGTTCGGTTTTAGGTATAATTATTGATATACTTCCATCCTTGTTGTACATACGTGCTTCTCAATTAATCTATCTTTGTCGAAGTTTGGGAAGATTTTCGTAGATGGCGATGGCGATAGCAGCACAGGAAACGTCATCGTTAATGTCGGATCCGGTCGCCATTTTGTTTGTTTTGATGCTGATATTGTGTGGTGCCTGTCGTTTTTTATTTTATATGACATATTTTTTGCATGAAAGGCTTTGTGGCTGTTTTGTTAGCAAAATCACATTTTTTATCTCAATTTGAGCAGTACATGGATATTGTATTACAGGAGAAGCAATAATTGAAGACCCAATTCCAAGCCGTTCCGGTTTGCAAAGGAGAACAAGTACCCCTACGCATCGCTCCATGTTTCGAGGTATTAACGGAGTCTCTCGTGTTGATGCTTCTCCTAGAAAGCAACATTTAATACATATGATAGAAACAAAAGAGGCGCATATAAGAAACTTGAAGAAGTTGTGCAAGAAAAAGGCCAATGACATAAGGGCCTTAACAGATCTTCAAGACAGTCCTGTTGTAAGAAATATATTCAAGGGCATGTCAAGAATCACTACAGATTTCCTCATCTCCCAATTACGTTGTGCACACGGCAGAAGATGGAGCACTCAAGAAAAAGTTATTGCCCTAGCATTGCTGAAAAAAAGCCAGAGGTGTTACACATTGCTAAGAAAAATTGTGGCCCTTCCTTCAAAAAATACTCTTTTGATGATGTTGCAAAAGGTACCGTTTCATTCTGGCATCAACGATCACCTCTTTAAGCACATTGCAGAGTGTATAACTGAAGAAGACCAATTCTGTGTACTGTTGTTTGATGAGATTGACATCAAAGAACATGTGCAATATGATAATTATTCTGATCGTATCATCGGCTTTGAGGAGCTGGGTGACAATTACAGCTCCAAAAAATTGGCAAATAAAGCATTAGTTTTCATTCTACAGGGTCTAGTGCACAATTGGAAGCAGCCAGTTGCATACTATTTTTCAAACGTGACTTGTCCTGCTAATGCTTTGCAAATTTGCATTACCGACGTCATTCAAGCATGCCAACATGTAGCAGGGGTGGATATAGTCGCTACAATATGCGATATGGGGTCCACAAATGTGAAAACTTTAAAGGAAATGGACTCATCTGTAGAACACCCTTATATTTCTATTAACAGTAAACATGTTTTTACTATGTTTGACCCGCCTCATCTCCTTAAGTGCACAGTTTCATTATTTAGGAAACACAACGTACTATTACCAGTTGATGTTGCTGGGACACAACAGACAATGGAGGCCCATTTTTCAGATATCGTGAAAGCACATGATATTGACCAGACATCGCCTTTAGTGTTTAGAGCGATGTACAAAATAAAGTCTACCCATTTAGACCCAAAAATGCAATTTGCCATGAAAGTGAATATTGCTGCCCAAGTGATGAGCCATACTGTAGGAGCATTCTTGTATACATTGGTAAGTCGAACAGTTTATATTCACACACATCTGAAATTATTCAATAATTTTGCAGGTGAATTGGAGCAGACCATTATAAAATTGTAACCAGGGAGATCGTGAAAGCTGTGTGGAAAATTGGTATTCCTTGGTGGTGTAAAAGAAAAAACCAAGAAAACAACAAGAATCGTAAGGATGCAAAGAAATCTAAACATAAGCTGAGGACATTCCAGCATCAATAGTTGTTGATATGAGGTTTGTTCCAGCAGCAGTCAGAAACAGTTTGCAAACTATAAAATGAATTAATATGTTTTATTTTATTATTAGCTTCTTATGGCTTGATAACTTTAATGTTATTAATGGTTTTTTATAATTTCAACTGTTGATGTTGCTTGAAACTGTAATATGTACATATGCACCTACCTAATAAGTTTATATTTACCCAATGATTATTAGGTATATAAGTTATGTACCTACGAACAAGTACTTCTTCGTTCTTGTGTAGGATACGTATATTTATTTGTAAGAACCTATCGGCGTTTATATTATGTTTTGTTAATGTAAGCTATACCTAAGCAGTTAAATATTATTACTACTATATTTGTTAAAAGTATTGTTAAATTGCAGACCACATTGTATAAATAATGTGTAGCATTAATCGATGTTGATACATATATCTAGGATGTTGGGAAGCAAATGTACTTTTTTTTTCCTTATTGGTAGGCTTAATTATATATTTTTTGCACTTGCCATATAGGTTTTGTATTACATAGGTACCTGTTGGTCAAGAAAGTATTATAATCATTATTTAATTGTAAAATGTTTAACTTTTTTTTAGCCATTTATTTTTCTGTGGTTTAGATTATTTAAAATATCTTCATAATTATTACATTCGTTGTGGCTTGTTATTTTATTGATTTTCTATCAATAAACGATTTATTTTACCTGTTTTGTTTTATTTCTTCATTAAAATGTAATTGAAAATATAACAACAGCCAACAAAACGCATCGCGCGCTTTTTTAAATCACGGCTCGTCATCGCGCACGCCATCTATTCTCACCTTCCCAAACAGTAGACCAGTGCAATATTCCGAATAGAAATAATACACGGACTTGAACGTCTCTTGGTTGTCTCTGTAAGACAATGTCCACACTTGTGCGCTTTACGTGCGTTAGACGCATGCGTCACAGCGCATACATGTAACGCACGTGACGCATGCATGAACGCATGCCTCAAATTTGTTGAACAGCACCAGTTTTAGTGTGACATGCCATAACGCACGTGCTTCCAGCAACAGTGGATTTCTGTTCAATTTATCGTGCAATATAAAAGTTTTTTCGGGAAAATTTAATTTTGTATTATTTGTTGTGTGTCTTATTCAGAATGTCGTCAGACCAAACCCTATCATTTATTGAAGATTATAGGTCACATAGTGCTTTATGGGACATTGTAGATAAAGATTATACAAACAAAATGAAGAAGAATGATGCTTACATCGTTTTAGCAAGAAAATATAACATGACTGTAAAGGGTGTAAAAACCAAATTAAAAGCCTACGTTCATATTTTTCTAAGGAACATCAAAAAGTAACAGAGAAAAAGAACGGGGCAGGAGCAGAAGACAAGTATGACTCCCCTTGGTTCGCATATAAATCCATGTTATTTATTTCGTATTCGGTAACACCAAGGGAAACCAAGGAGTCTCTGACACCTCGAGAAAGTATTAGGAGTGATGAAGAGAATAACAGTCTCATAATTCCAAAATTTCGGGTCTTTAAATAATGTTTCATCCATACCGATCGCCGAAATTTTTCACGTATACGCCTTTTTCTCACTCTTCTCAACACTAAAATTGCAGCGCTTATACCCGCTAACATAGCAGCATCAACATCCATGGCACTGTTATTACTATTTTGTCTGGGGCACAGGTGTAGACAGTTAAAGGCTTGCGTTTGACGCATTCAATATAAAAGCATGCGCGATACTACTCAATGTTGAATATGGAATTGAATGTTGAAAGCGATGTTGAAGAGGAAAGTGCTTAAGTGTGGACATTACTTTACCGCACTGTTTTCTCTTAAAGAAGGAATGGCATAAATTGAAGCAGAATTTATTTATTTGAACGGTAATAACAGCAAATTTATTCCTTGAATAAATTACCGCAGCAATACATATGCTGAAAATAATTTAACTTAACCACTCAACGATCCTAGCTTGGCATTTTGGCGGTGCAAACAGAGAAGAAATATCGCTGATGTGGGACAGAGATGAGCCAAACCACTTTACACTGAAAGGGCAGAGTTTAGACCATTGCGCATCCAAGCTCAAGTGCCAAGCTAGGATAGTTGATTAGTATTTTGATTTTGTGTCAAATTTTCTGACGTTTGTAATCTTAATAACTTATCTTGCACATAATCATAAAATGGAAACTTATTATTTTCATCGACGAAGATATAATATTGAACAATACACGTTTGATTATGGTTTTACGAAACTTGTTTGATTGTCGCAGAACTCGGCTAATTTCTGACAATCAAACTGGTTTCGTTAAAAATGACAATCAAACTTCGTATCGTACCATTAATAACTATAATGTTATGCTTATATTTTACAAAGAGAATATTGGATTGTCGTGTACTGTGATGTGATCCTCTAGCTTATGTATACCGGGTGTAACAGGATCATGGTACACCCCCTTTTCTCCTTTAGTTTTGAAGATAATTGATTGAAATTTGGGATATCCTATAAACATAAGCGGCACTTTTTGACATATAAGTGATTTTTTTTTCACTTCCGGTTTCGCCACAAGTGACACTAACTTTCAATTTGTAAATGGAACACCCTGTATATTATTGCATTTTTGAATTCTGTATAATTTTCTGAATTCAACGATACCAAATATGTGACATTTCAAACACCAATATTTTTTATAATATAAGTTTTAGTTTTCCATTTAAGTGTGCCATGACGGTTCCGATTTATTCTAAATGACCCGTGTAATGCTAGAAGAATCGAAATTCCGTCAAAAATACTAAATTACGTGATTTATGAGCAAATAAATGGTTTTTGGGGAAAAACTCATTTTTTTTAAATGGAACCATATTGGTACGGTACCATGTATTAGTACTAATAAAGGATTTATTCATATATCGTATTAAAATGTGCGATAAATAAAAACTAAATTACAGCTAAAAGAAAATAAGATAATTAAATGTTAAGGAGTAACTAACTAAGGTGGCTTTGAAAACAATGAAATATTTAGCTCTACAAACATTTCTTGGTTTACCGGTGTTTTTTATTGTGTCTTCAAAAATTGTTTAAAATTCTTGTTAATTGTGTTCAAAATGCCGCAAATTTATACAAGAGATGAAAAAGTGGACATGTTAATTATTTATGAGGAATATAGAAAAAATGCCGTTGCGGCTAGACACCTTTATGCCGAACGATATCCTGATAGACAATGTCCAGCGAGAAATTATTTTAATCGTCTTGAAAATCAATTCCGAAGTGAGCCTGACAATGATCCCGAAAAAAAGTTTATTCTTGACGAGGAACGGAAAATAATGTTTTAGCTCGAGTAGAAGTTGATAAAACTGTTTCTTTAAGGCAAATTGGGTTTGATTTGGAAATCAGTCAGCAAACAGTAAGCCGAATTTTGCACAAATACCACTATAAATCTTTTAAATACCAATTGTACCAGCACTTGTACGAAACTGATTACGAACATTGGATGGAATATTGCAATTGGATTTTGCAGAATAACGTGCAGCCAAACAATGATTTTTTGGGAATGATTTTATTTTTGGACGAGTCTAGGTTTACAAATTTGGGATTATTTAACCGACAAAATACAAAATATTAGTCACAAGAAAATTAAAATTTATTACGGGAGGGTAACTTTTAAGTGCTGTTCGGTTTCAATGTATGGCTTGGAATAATCGGTAGTAGAATCATTGGTCCAATAATATTTGAAGGACCCCTGACTGGTGCCAGATACTTGTGATTTCTGCAAAATGAAATTGAGGACAGTTTAGCTGAATTATTTTAGCTGTAATTTTTTTTGTATTTATCGCACATTTTAATACGACATATGAATAAATTCCTTATTAATACTACTAATAAATGGTAACCTCGGTACCAATATGGTTCTATTTGAAAAAATTGAGTTTTGACCCAAAAACCATTTTGATGAACTTTATTTGCTCATAAATCACGTAATTTAGTATTTTTGACGGGATTTAAATTTTTCTAGCATTACACGGGTCATTTAGAATAAATGGGAACCGTCATGGCACACTTAAATGGAAAACTAAAAATTATATTATAAAAAAATATTGACGTTTGAAATGTCACTTATTTGGTATCGTTGGATTCAGAAAATTATGCAGAATTCAGAAATGAAATAATATACAGGGTGTTCCATTTAAAAATCGAAAGCAGGTGTCCGGCTAAACCGGAAGTGAAAAAAAAATCATTTGTATGTCAAAAAGTGCCGCTTATTATGTATATAGGATATCCCAAATTTCAATCAATTATCTTCAAAACTAAAGGAAATAAGGGGGGTGTACCATGATCCTGTTACACCCGGTATGTTTATAAAAGATACAAAACCACTATGACTCAAAAAACAGAAATGCTAAAAAATTTATCGGTTTTTGGTTTATTTAAAAATTGCTGCAGAAATATAAATCAACTGAAAAATGTTGTGTAAATTATACATATAATGCAATAAATAATGCACATTTGGAACAAAAAAATTTGGTGCCTACTTTTTAATCTTTTCCCAGTATTATTGGTAAGTTTCAAGTTCTCTAAGTGTACATAATTATTTTGATTCAAAAATAAGACAGCAGATGCAAAGCAGCGACGGATTGGTACAAAAACATTTTTTTCCTACAATATGTTTTATGTAAATACTAGTTTCATTTTTCCTTCATGCTTTTAAATTTCGACTAGCGTATAATAAATAAATCTAGACGACTTTATCTTACTACCTGCGGAGCAAAAGAGATGTGCTCCATATGGTCGAGGAAAACATTTACCAGATGGAATTTACAGTTGTGTACATGTATATTATCTTATTATATTTTGCAAACTTCCTGTTTAAATAAAAACATATTGCATTCTCAAAATAAATATTGAACGCGTTTAAAAAACTACAAACGTAAAAAACCATTTTCCTCAGTTATAAAAATAATGCAATTTATACCCTACTTATATCGTGCATTTTCTTGATATTCATGCGTGTATACAAGTGTGCTTGTGTATATACAGTGCGTTCACAATGAAAGGAATAAATTCGATATAATCTGACCAACGTGGTTTTGCCAAAAACGCTCGGACACGTCGATTTGTAATGAATTGGCACATTTTGAGTCATACGGCAAGTCAGTGTCACTTCCGGTTTTCCGGAAGTGACATCAACTTTGTTATTTCAAATGTAACATCCTGTATTTTTGTACGGATTTGTATAGACGATAAAAAGGCGTTTCCAAAGATGTAGTAAACACGTTTTTATTACGAATACTTTTTGTATTATTTACAAACTTATTGCACTAACTGTCCAAAAAATGTTTCTAAGTTAATGCATGTTCAGTGTGTTTACTTCAATGCATTTTTGAAATCGAATAATTATTTCTCGTTGAACAATGTGAATTATTTCTGGTGAGATGAGTCGGATTTCCTGGCGTATTCCTTCTTTTAAGTCATTAAGGTTGTTAGGTCGGTTCACATAGACTTTGGATTTTAAATAACCCCATAAGAAAAAATCTAAAGGGGTTAGATCAGGTGACCTCGGCGGTCACTCAATAGGTCCCCTCCTACCAATCCATCTATTGGCGAAGATTACATCAAGAAATTGACGAACAGCGATCGGATAGTGGGGAGGTGCCCCGTCTTGTTGAAACCAAATTATATCATTTGGTACGTCAGGGTCCTGTGAGTTGAGAAACAGAACAGCTAAAGCAGGAATAAGTTCGAATTGAAGAAACTCTAAATAGCGTTCTCCGTTTAGTGTTCCTTCAAAGAAATAAGACCCAATAATTTGATTGCCGACAAATCCTGCCCATACATTAATTTTCTGATGATATTGTGTGTAAATCTCTTGCATCCAATGAGGATTTTCTGTCGCCCAGTATCTGCAATTTTGTCTATTTACATAACAATTTAAACAGAAAGTGACCTCATAAGAAAAAAATAATGTTCTATTAAATTTAAATTTTCATTGTGCATTCCATGTATTTGGTCAGAGAATTGCATTCCTCGATCAAAGTCGTCTTCCGACAACTCATGCACGAGGTGTACTTTATAAGGATGGTACTTAGCTGCTGGAAAATTTTTTGATACTGATCCCGTTGGCAAATCATAATTTCTTGAGAGTTCTGTAACCGTCACATGGGGGTTCTCTTGAACATCTAACTGGACATTTACCTTAACATCTTCAGGTACCTTTTTTGGTCGGCCTTTAGGTAAATCTCTAACGTGGCCAAACGCTCTAATTTTTTTTTCAATTTTGCTCACACTAGATTGGCTAATCGGTGGATGGTCGGATGATTTTAATTAAATAAGTTACATACCTGCTGTTGAATACGAACTCTATCACCAAAACCAACCATCATAAGCACCTCAATTCGATCTTTTTCCGTTAAATTCATTTTTTCGGTAAATAAATGTCTCTTGAACTTACAGGCACCTTATATTGGAAATTTCAATTACTTTTTGACAACTTACTATGTTGGTGCAGTTCTCACGTGCATATCTCACGTTTTTTTGTAAATAATACAAAAAGTATTCATAATAAAAACGTATTTTCTATATCCTTGGAAACGTCTTTTTCCAATCTATACAAATCCATACAAAAATACAGGGTGTTACATTTAAAATAACAAAATTGATGTCACTTCTGAAAAAAGTGACACTGACTTGCCATATGACTCAAAATGCGCCAATTTAATATTGCAAATCGACGTGTCCGAGCAATATTGGCAAAACCACGTTCAGATTATATTGAATTCATTTCTTTCATTGTGAACGCACTGTATACAGGCTGGGAGATTGTATTGTTAATCTTATTATCTCAGACCTAAGTCACATGATGTCACTTGTCACTTGATGTTCCTCAGGAATCAACTCTGCAACCTTGGCTCTTTTCTTCTTTCGATCACCTCGCTGGTATGAGAGATATTGACACGTTCTTCTATTCTGATTGGGCCGGGCCTAAACCGACGATAATCGGTTATAAAAAAAAATAACGAAAAGGATGTATCAATATCTCTCCCGAGGTCAACACAAATATGAGCTTCAACTATATTGCTCTTTTCTTTCCAAAAATTATTATATTTTGAAACTGTCTCCCGAGTTTCCAGTGGCAGATTTAGAATTTGGCTGGAAGGCAACAGTGGAGTATTTAGGGAGATGGGGTAGTAGTAATAACCCAAGCAGCAATTTTGCAACCTCCTATCTGCACAGAAATTAACATGACTAAAGTAAAATAGACACGTTTTAACAACGTCTGCATGTACGTTGCCAAGGGAGAACAGGGAGGGGCAACCGCCCCTTTGGCTTTTGGCTAATAATGATACTCTTCATTTATAAATAGATAGGTAGATCTTATAATGAAAACCAATCAATTATAATGCTAAATAATTGCAAAAAAATTGATAAATTAACAGTCACAAATGACTTTTATTGCAATGTTTACATAGTAACAATTCGGTAGTTTTGATTTTTTTTATCAAGGATCGCCGCCAGCTATAACAATATGTCAGACCTAGCGCCTTGTATGGTTTGGACAAAACCATATTATTCAGTGTTTGCCGCCTGTGTGCAGATTTACCCTTACCATTTCTATAAGTATACCCCTCACATCCCTACTTTGCCATACTATTAATGTTGTCATAATAATTATAAATTGATACAGACATCAATAGCAAAATTGACAAAAATAAAATAAATACATTCTTAAAGACGTAATTAGCTAGATAGGTAGGTACTTTATATGATATAGGTGGAAGATGTGACCGTTGAGTCGTAGAAGTGTTGAATAAATTAAAAGTTTTTTCATAAATATAGGTAATACCTAGTTTATTAAAACTGTAGTCTTTGCGCATTAGTTGCGGAGATTTTTTATTCTATAGTTTAAAAAAATTGATATATTTTTTAAATAGAATACCCTGTATATTATTAAATTTTTGATATGATTTCAAAAATATACCATTTGTTACCCCTACCATATACCGTTTTTGAGTTATTAAACGTCGAATATCTTAGTTAAACTAGTTACTGTAAATATGGAAAAGTTAACATTATTAAAGTGAGGAAGAAAAAAAACAAATATTTATACAAAGTAAATAACAAAGATTTATTTAGGAAATTTAAATATAAATAAATGATAACTTCTAAAAGATGTTCGATGTGTCCACCATTATTGTCAATGCATAATTGATAACATCTTCTTATATTTAGGTTTGTAATATCTCCAGTTTCCAGATTTCCCATTCTTAATGAATACGTATAAAAAAATTTTCGTCCTATTTGGACGTCCATATTGTATCAATAATATAGATGTGTTCATTATATTTTAATTATAGTGAAATTTCCTGGATGACTAGGATCTTGTGCGGACATCCTTGGTACATTAAATGCTATTAGGGTTGATAATCGTATGTGTAATGATCACGGGGAGGCTGTTATTTAAATATTTGCCCATTGAGTGTATAATGTGGATAGTTTTCACTGCTATTGCAATACTGTCTGCAAATGATACAGATATTGTTGTAATACTTAATATGTATTACTATAATAAATTTTTAACGCATTACTTCCTGTCCATGAATTGATACGTGAGTTGCTTCAATTAATATTGCAAATACACAGCATGAATTAGTTAATACTCTGCTGTTTGGGTACATAATTGGTGGAAATCATCAGTTACCAATTTAGAGGAGTAAAAGGAATAAAGGCAACAATTAGTCTAGTTGTTTCACCAGAGAGAGAGAGAAAGAAACAGTCGTTATTAAAGTATAAACTTTTTCGATAACTAGAAGAATTACCATTTTGTTGAATTTTCATACAATTTGATTAAGTATGTGTGTGTTTAAATTAATGGCTTTGGCATAACCATTTAGCCAGTCTACCATTTGATTAAGAAACTTCTAAATAATGGATCGGGATAAAAACACCCATAGAAAGTACCACAACTAAATTAAAAATCTCGTTAAATTCCTATACATGAAAATAACTTTTTGATTGAGATAACCAGGAATTTAAATTTTTTTCAAAAATTCAACCTCGAAAATTGGAAATAATTCTAAAAAAAGTAAATGTATACACAGTGTTTTTTAAAGTCAGCTATGAAAGATAACTGGAGATTCTGTAATCCAGAACAAGACAAAAATTGTTATAGATCCTTTTCCAAAAATGATTCCTAACTGATTTACGGGTTGTTTAAAGAAATTTTTCGGTTTTTTAGAGACTCTCCAAAAACTAGAAATGATATTAAATAAAGATTTGGTACACTCAAATATACTACTAAATACGAATTAATCAGACTAGTTTGAGTCAACTGGCTCAATCCAGTGGCGCAGAATCTTACAAGTATTATAGAGGACCTATGAATAAAATTTTTGTGAATGACAGTGGATGACAAAACTGCATTAAAGCGACGATATATTCATAATAATGATTTTTTGTTAATGTGTTCTGTAGAATTACTGACCTATATACTAGTTATTAGTATTAGTAATATTAATTTTATATTTTTCTTGTAATTCTTTCTTTATTCTTTATATTATTGCCCTGTAAATGGGTTACTGTTGGGAAATTTAATAAATTTGTTATTATTATTATCTTTTTATATTCAGAATTATATGCTGATGGCGTATAAATTGACATAGGAAAAACTTATGACGTGACATAAATAACAGGGTCGCACACACTTTAAATTATCAGCTCCACATCGTCAAATGCCAATTCAATCCTTAATACACTCACATACTGTTTCGGAGGACGCCGAGTTCCTCTCCATTTTGTAGTGTACAAAGGTACTACACTAAATAAAAAATATTGTCTATATCATAAATAAAAAACACCACAACTAAATAATTTATCAAACTGACCTCGTCGGCACGGGAGAGTCACATCTCCTCGCGAATCCTACCAGATGCGTCTGACCCCATCCTAATGTACCGAATATTACTCATGAGTCATACGATGTTCAGATGAAATATTAACTGTGTTAATAAAGGCATAATAAAATATAAAATACGAGATTTAAAACAACCAGAAATATTTCCCCTAATTGCAGTAGGTTGTAGTTTTAAAAAGAAAAAGTATTTAATATCTTTCTTTTGGTTTCAGAGTTACCTAAGTACACACTCGGACGCACAGAGTCAAGCACTTTTAGAAAGCGTCAATTCAAAATACTACTACTACACAAGGACGAAAGGACTATTTAGGATATGTTACCCAAAAGAAAGACCGCCTACTGGTAAGTTCTTATTAGGAAGTTATAGAATTAGCAAATACTACGAATAGAAAAGTAAATATGGCATTTAGCATAATTTTGTTTATAAAAATGGTAATGATAAAATAGGATAGGTATAATAAGCTCTTTATGGAAGCAATTTCAACTTTCTGTTATGAAAATATTATTATGAAATTAACAAATCTAAAAATAACATTAATAAAAATACTTAACGCTTTACTGTTAATTGTAAACTGTAATTTGGGAGAATTATCTAAAAAAAGTGTATTAGATTTGCAGAAGAAATCCGCAAAAGCGTTAAGAATTCCATTCGAATCAGAAAGTTGCTGTGAATTGTAGAATTTGAGTTAGATTATCCTTTCAAGTTACTTATAAAACGGCCAAAAGACCGTTTATGTTGTATTTAACTGAACCTATGTTTTGTAGCAGTTCTTGTTTGTTTAATTTATTACTAATTATGAACAAGAAAAACTCGATTTAACCAGTCCTGAGGATGCTAATAAAAGTTAGCGACTAAATTAAAAACATAGTTTTTCTGTTTTTGATTGACCTATTTCATCAAGTTGAAATATCATCATTTTTTATGTTGTTATCTGCTGTTCAAATAAAATCCCTTTAAGATATATTTATATCAGATTTCATTTTACATCTTAATATTTTAAATTCATTAATAAGTTCTCCAATATCATTGTTTCTTATGCACGCCAATATCTATCGTTTAATTTAATATTTCTTATTATAAGAAAGTTATACCAAGGTGGATACTATTTCTTATTTGACTCAGTAAATTTTGGCATGCAAAGATCAAAGATAGAATAAAGTTCATTATAGAAATAACTAATCGCATCCTCTATATTAGAAAGCGATTCGAGAATTTGCCAATCAATGCTGCCAATTAAATTATATAATGCTGAGAAATTTGCTCCTCGGAAATTATAGCAACAATTAATTATTATTAATATTAGACGGAAAAATATTTTTTAAGTCGTAACTCAGATTTTCCTGAGGGGATATATGCATGGCCAGATAGGGAATGTCTTCTATTGCAAATGGTACCTTCTATTACAAATGGATCAGCAGACTGTTATACAGAACAATATTGTTGTAAAGAATAAAACCAAGTACCTAACGTACCATTGTCATTCAATACAAAATTATGTTGTGAAATATTTATAAGATATTTAAAAAGTTATTTAAGGTAAAAATATTACGATCATCTTGAGAGTCTTCCAGATAAGCTGCATATATTTAAATACATATATTCACCAATGATAAGTAGGTTAGACCAGTGTACATATTCAAGTAATTCAATATGGTAAATTTTTCGTAAAATAACTTTTAATGTCTCGGTAACCTGGAGCTTCCTATTAAAACTATATACATTGAATTATTTTGTTTTCTGCTCTCTGCGTCGCAGGTGTACTATAAAATTTACATAATATGAAAGAAAAACTAAAAATAGCATGCAAGGTCAAATGCATTAGCAGTGATGTCAATTAACAACTTTGCATTAGTAATATTAATTTGCTGTAAATAGTTTATAAAATACCTGAAATGATCTTCTGAATATCGTTATTGCAATAAATAGATCTATTTTTTCCAAACTGAATCAAACGCACTATTTTTTTTTCAATGGTAAAAGCAAATTCCAAAAATTCAGCATCGAAATTTTAACAAATATTGACATTTCAGACCCCAGAGCACATTTTGGCATGGTTTTTGTAAAATATCTGCCTCTTGTTTGTTACCTGTGGCTTCGCGGTCGAGCGGTCAGGAGTTAGGACACTTTCCTCACATCCCAGTGCCCTGGGTTCGAACCCTGGTCGAGGAGCTGAGATTTTTTCTAAAGCAAAAATTAATCCTAGCGTACTCGGATCTGGTGCATGTATCTGTTGTCTTGTGTAACCCCCTTCCGCACAAGGTATCTCGAAGTACCTTTAGGAGTAAAGGCACCACACTGTTGTGTGGTGTCGTTAGAGAGATCTCCAAAGTGGCTTGACCAAAACAAAATTTTGTAAATTAATATGTTTGTAGTTTATATGCACAATAGGGTAAACCGTGTTTGTATCTATGATTTTTTCTTCATATTTAAGCAACGAATAGACAGGAAAAGATGGGTGTGATAAACAGGAATAGCCATATATCTTTCATTTCAATTTGGTTCACATCTTCTGCTCAAATAGTAATAAAATATTCTAAAATAGTAATATTTTATAAATCTTACATTTTTAGAAAATTTTATTATTATTTGTGTAAGGGTATATATATATATATATATATATATATATATATATATATATATATATATATATATATATATATATATATATATATATATATATATATATATATTTTTTTTTTTTTTTTTAATTTTAAGTAGTACATATTGACATAATAAAACATATTCTTATATAATCATGCAGTATTGCCAAGTCAAGGATTATTTATTTCTTAGATCTAAGGATTTCTACACGCAAATAGGAATTTAGGAAGATTTTTATAAAATACCCGAATTCTAAAGGTATTCATAGCTGTATTTGGAACATACCGATATAAATCACATTTTCAGTTAATTTAAGTTTATTTTAGGGACACTTATTCATTTTGTCATAACTCTGTAACTCGGCATAAATGGGCAATTATGTTCAGCTGCATAATAAATTAAAATTTGCTGTTAAGCTTGTAACCCCTTAAGGGTCCTTTAACACATTTAAATCAACTGTGTTAAAGAATATGTTACATATACATACTAGACAATGGATATGTAGTAAAATATATATTTATACAGTTTTTTTAGAAAATTTAACAGGAAACTTATTAACATTTTTACGTACAACTTTCACAGTTTATGTTTAAAGAGTTGTTTTATGACGTGGGCATATGATTATGGCAAATATATTTTTAATAGATACAATATTGAACATCAAAGTTGAAGAATTTCTTCCAATTTTTTTATGTCCAATTAACCATCTATTCTACATCTAGTTAAATTTTTGTATGCTCACGCCTACAAGTAGCATTTTATCTAAAATCGGTTTAAATTTAGAAGTTCTGTTGTAACTGATACGGCAGATATGATTTTTTAAAAACGCGACTGTAAATAGCTCTCAATCTCTTGCTTGACAGTTAAGTTTAACAAATTAGTCTCTTTAAAAGTAACAAATTAACAATTAACCTCCAAAAGATGTAAGTATGATTAGATTTGTTGCTGCAATAAAACGTGCAAATTATAATGTTGAAAGCAAACATTACGAGTTAATGCAATATTTAAATTTGTATAACAAATAACCAAAGCTGCTCTACTTTGAAACTCCTGGAATAGTTTTTTTTTGTATATTATATACGAAAATGTATTTATTTATTGTTTCAACAATGCAGTTTCATTTTTGGAAAAATAAACTACAAAATTAAAATTTGCCGTTTTTGAGATTTTTAGGATTTAAGGAATTCTAAGGATTTTTTGCGATTCTTTTTGAAGATTATCTAAATGCTGATGTTGGCAACACTATTACAATGTAGTCCTAAGATATACTAAAATTAAAAAAAAATCTGACATAATTTTCCTAAACAACTTGAAATTTATTTTTGTTTTGAAATGGTGGCATTCTTGAAACGAATTAAACCGTTCTTAGCATCTTGATCTTTAACTGAACTGGAGGCTTCTGTGATAAGTTTAAAAGACACTTCTCTACAGCTTGCATACGGCATGGGAAACGAAAAAAATTCAATTGTAGAGAGGTCAGCAATAAGCTCCTGAAGATCATTATCAAATATATAAGCCAAAATTGAGCGGCGCGTGGCGACGTGGCTTTCAGTTCTATTCAGTTAATAAGTTCGAAGTATTCACTAGCATTAAAGTTTATATTTGGAATATCGAATTGTCTCACTCCAGTAGTTTTATATTTTCTCGCCTTAAAAATGCATCTTATATCTAGTTATCTAATAGCGATGCGATTATCAATTATTAACAGAACGTTTTCAGGATGGATAAAATAAGTTGCGCTGAATAACTGAATCTCTGACTTTCTTCAAGTTACCACTCAAATATCGCGAGATCTGTATTGTCTTATACACGTGCTGGGCTCCATTTTTACAAGATGAATGAGTCTTTATATCAAACCACATCGGTGCATAAATTTTTACAACACATCCAGCTAAAATCTTTAAGTTCAGATCAGACTTTTACGAATTCTCAATTGAGTTTGAGTGAGAGGATTCAGAAGATACCAGGTTCTTCAAACAAGAGGTGTATCTAGGATTAGATGAGACCTCTATTATATATGTACACTTGATTTCAATAAAAACTGGTACACTTTCTTTTAGCTATGTAAATCATTCGTTCTTTGATTGATATTAATAATCTTACAAATGTCACTTTGACGTTAATCAGTGGCGTCATTATTAAAAATGGTTCGACATCTAACAGAGAATCAAAATTTCGAATTGTTTCTAAAATTGAAGATGGTTGGTCCATAAGAAGTCTTGCTGCTGAATACAATGTGAGTAAAACCACGATAATGAGTGTTAAAAAACAATGGGAAACCAACCAAACGGTATCCCGTAAATTTGGTTCCGGCAGGCCCAGAAAGAGCAATAATCAAGAAGATGAAAATCTTATAAATTACCTAATAGAAAACCCTTTTCAGACTGCAGTAAATGCAATTTCAGAAATTTCCCTGCTTCGGTATCTACTGCTTGTAGAAGAATAAAACTACAAAGCGACTTGAAGAGTTGTTCAGCGGCTAAAAAATACAAACTTTGAGAAGAAAAGAAGCAGGGTAGGATTATTTTTGCACTCAACTTATAATCAATGATGAAAACTTCTGGGGACAAGTTGTCTTTTCTGACGAAAAGGTTTTTAAATCCTGTAACGATGGACATATTCGCGTATATAGGCCTCCTTCCACTAGATACGACGAAAAATATACTTTCGATCCACAAATATTAGGAAGGTTTTCAGTTAATGTCTGGGCTTGGATGAGCCTAAATGGGTTAGGTGTGTGTTGGAACAGTGGTGGTCATCTCAAATCCATTAAATATATTGAAATATTAGACAATATTATGTTGCCGTCAGTAATAGGAGGTGTTTCCGGAAAATAATTTTATTTTCCAACAAGACAACTGCTCCATACATACGGCCCATCGTGTCAGGCAATGGTTTCTTAATAAAAACATAGAGTTGTTACCGTGGCCATCTAAAAGTCCGGATTTAAATCCAATTGAAAATGTATGGGGACTAATGGTGAAACATAAGAAAATTAAATAACCATCCAAATAATGCCCAAGAATTGGAAGGGATAATTGAAGACGCTTGGGAGAACTTGTCGCAAGATGTTGACCTTGCAAGAAATCTAATTTTGTCCATGCCTGCAAGACTTCAGGCAGTTTTAGACGCTAATGGAGCAATGACAAAATATTAGTTAATTCTGTATTACGTAATTGAAGTTTATTTATTTTATTTTTTTTATTGTATTTTTATGTTCAGTTTGCATTGTTTACATTTTTTTTAATCTCAAGTGGTATTTTTGTGTTCTTATTTTTAAAAATAGAATTATCATTATTCAGTTAGTATTTTTAATTACAACCATTAGTAGAATTATCCGTAACAAATATTATTTTTTTAAACAATAATATAGCAGGCTTGAAAATGTTTTGAAAAAGTTATTTTCTAATTATTTTTTAAAATTCCATTTGAATAAAATAAAAGAGAAAGGTTTAATAAGTTTAAAAACACAAAGAAAACCTATCTCCTCCAAAAAACCCGGTCCGGGGTAAATCACCTCTTCTCCACCCCCCACTCGACATGCCTGGCCAGCCCTATTTACAGACATATGCACACAACTAAACTATTAAGATTTTCGATTACAAGAGTTGTACCAGTTTTTTTTTTTGAAATCAAGTGTACATTTTCACTTCCATTTTTTTCGATGTATTTCACACATAAAATTCAATTTGCGTCCAGACATGGACGATGCGATTGACGATTTCTCATTTTTATTCGCTATTTTAATTTGTCTTCCGGTCTCTTTATTTCTCCGTTTCACAGCTTTTTTGATTCTCTCAGTTTCAACAGTCAACTGCCCGCAACATGGAATAAACTATTACGCGCATTTTCTCTAAACCTATTAATTTTAAGATGCTAATTGATATTGCCATTAGAAAACGTATTAGTTTTAAATATTCATTGTAATAACTACGAATCAGTTGCAAACTATGATCCCGTGTCACTATAGGGATTGTGGCATTATTCCAAGTTTCGACAACGCCCTTCTCAATTATGTCTACTACTTCTTAAGAAGTTGGTTCCTTGCGCGTAACAATAAAATACGTGCATTTTAAGTTATGTCTAGAGTTGGCATTTCGATCCGCAAATCATGGGCGGTGCCAGGTAGGGAAATACCCAAGTAAGTAAGCGAGACTTGTTTACTATTTTAGTCTACTGTTATGCGTCGAGGTGTCAATAACGTAATTTATTTCTCTCCATTGTATTGTTGATAATTTTATATTTTGCATTTTATTCTTGATATTAATTTAATAATAAAGTATATCAGACCAGCCCGAGGAAAAAACAGCCATACGCTGACAAAGTGAATAAATTTATCAGTGAATTCTCGGATTAATTCTACAATGGTGCTATAATAATTTATAAGGTGTGTGAGACTGACCTGATGTGCTGGGACTAACGTGATTGTAAACGTCACGTAAATTCCTGTGCAACATAAAACTAAAAAATGGAGTGCCTTCGACAGCACAGTTTATGTTCGATTTACTCTTAATGCTGATTGCCTGTGAGGTTTCGCTGCACATACTCGATAAACAACCATTTCAGGAGTTCTGGAATAATTACACTCCCAAGGTGATATTACCAAGTCGCACAACGTTGCGTAACTAGTACCAACTATAAGCGGAGACATTGTAAATAAGATAAAATGTGTACTAAAAAAATACACAACTGTGGTTGTGTGTTGACGAGGCGACTGATTGTAAAATAATTCTATTGTAAATGTTATGTACTGGACCCTTTTAAACCAACATTTCCACTGCTACTGGCTAGCAAAAAACTAACTGAGTGCACTGATAAAACAATCACGCGGGTGGTGCTGGAGACGTTAGAAAAATTTGACCTGTCAAAAAGTCAAGTGTTGATGTTTGTGACCGATGGTGCCGCAACAATGCGTTTAGCAGGCCATTCTCTTCACATGTTATGTATAAAGTGCATGCTTTACACCTTTTGGCAGAAACTATTCTACAAGGTTTTCCAGAGGTGGATGCATTACTAGCAAGTACTAAGAAAGTGTATCTTAAATCTCTTAAACGTCTTCTTCGCGCATTTCATAGCAGGTGTCCCGGTATTCCCTAACCACCACAGACGATCCTTACGCGTTGGGGAACATGGTTGGAGGCAGCATTTTATTATGCTGAATATTTACAACTAAGCCTGACCAAGCGATGGTAGATTCAGTGTCGGACGCAATACCAATGCCATCGCGCGCTTGTTTACGATGACGATGACACGACACACTTCTGTTGTTATCTGTCGGTCGATGCACAAAGTTCTAATAAATAATAAATAATGTTGAGCGTAAAGAGTAGAAAACGACCGTACGCTGGTAAAGTAAATAAATTTATCGGTGAATTTCCGGATTTATCGTATGATCGATGTAAAATAATTTGTAAAGTTTGTGATCAAGACTTAATGTGCTGGAATAAATACGGCTGCAAAATTCATGTCAATAGTAACCGGCATAAAAATAAAAAAAATGGCGTGTCTTCTTTGGAACCTCAGTTTATGTTTGATTTACTGTTAATGCTGATTGCCTGTGATGTTCCCCTGTGCTTATTGGATAAACCAGCATATCGGGAGCTCTGGAATAAATACAATCCACAGGTGAATTTACCAAGTCGTTCATCGTTACGTAGATATGTACCAAGTGTTCGTGAAGACATTGTAAATAGGATTAAATGTGCATTAAAAAATACACGGCTGTGGTTATGTGTTGACGAGACGACAGATTGTAAAAAAAATTCTATTTTAAATGTTATATATAGTACGTGTACTCGACCCTGTTAAACCAACATTTCCACTTTTACCAGCTAGCAAAAGACTAACTGCGTGTACTGGCGAAACAATTACGCGGATGGTGTTGGAGACTTTCGAAAAATTTGAACTGTCAACAAGTCAAGTGTTGAAGTTTGTGACCAACGGTGCTGCGACAATGCGTTTGGCGGGCCGTTTTCTTCAAAGAGACGATTGTAGGTTTTTACATGTTACGTGTAAAGTTCATGCGTTCCATCTTGTAGCAGAAACGATTCGAAAATGTTTTCCAGAGCATTAATAGCAAATACAAAAAAAGTATTTCTCAAATCTCCTAAACGACTTCGAGCATTTCACACACTGTGTCCTGGTATTCCGGAACCACCAGAGCCGATTCTTACACGTTAAGGAACGTAGTTGAAGGCAGCTTTTTATTATGCTGTATTTTCGTATTTTCAACAAATAAAAGCTGTGATACTACAGTTCAAGCCTAACGCGGCTACAGCTATTAAGGAAAGCCAGACAAGCTTTCAAGATGTTTCCCTTGAAACAGATTTAAAAACTATTTATAACAATTATAGAGGACTACACGACGCAATAGAAAATACTTCGTTGTCGTTAGTGCAATCGCTGCAAATAGTGGATGACGTAAATACACAGCTACAGACTGTAAATGACGCAAAAAAATAAGCCCGTTATTGAAAAATTCGAGAGTGTATTACGGAAAGATCCTGATTTTACCAAATTAAGACAAATTTGTGATGGTGCATCTACAGCTGCGTTAAGTGAGTTCACAGAGTGTTTTACTTATGCCTGTATTACTTCCGTAGAAGTCGAACGGTCTTTTTCAAAATACAAACATATTTTTTCACCACAGCGAACATCGCTTACTGAGACAACTGTAGAAACATATCTGATGCTACACAGTTATTATAGAAGTGTTCCAGTTTGTGATAACGACAACCAAGCTACTTCATAAATCTGCTTAGGAAGGTGAGTTTTGTACATATTTTTATAAAGTGTACCAGTATTAATAAAATTTATTTCCATTTATTTTATTTATTTATTTATTTATTATTAATTATCACTTAGATATACAATGTACATGTGTGAACGTCATTTAACAGTTTAATAATAATGTGCGGCACTAAGCTTACAAAATATAAGGAAATACATAACAAAGAATTTAAAGCGAACGAAATAGTATAAAAACATACATCACAATATATAAAATATTTTTGTTTTTATTATTGTACTTATTCAAGTATTATGATATGATGCATACCCAGTACGTCTCTGTAGGATTAATGACCTTGGCCAGGCTTATTTACAACAAATTAAAGCTGTGATACAATTCAATCCAGACGAGGCTGCAGTTATTAAGGAAAGCCAGACAAAATTCGAAGATGTTTCTGTAGAAACAGCTTTAAAAACTATTCACAAGAACTATGTAGTATTACATGACGCCATATAAAACTTACAATACAGTGCGTTGTCGTTAGCGGAGTCACTGTACCATACCATACATACATGATGCTGCAAAGTTTTTATACATCTTTTCCAGTTTATGATAACCAAGCTAGTTAAGCGGGTAAGTTGTGCATACATTGTTATAAATTATAACAGTTTATTGCTTTCATTACAAGTTAATTTCTTTTCTTACACTTATTATGGTGCGTATGCCTATGTCCTGCGGCGCATTTTTGCCAACTCTAGTTATGTCTGATGAACAAATAATATTTTAAAACATCTTGAATAGTTGATGATACAAAATAGTTTATGAATTTTTCATTGATAGTCACACGCTATTCACTTACCACATTGGTGATTAATGTTTAAATTGAAATATCACCTGAAACCCCGTATATTTGTGTTTAATTTCCATGTAATATTTAAATGAAGCTCTAGTTTAAAAACTATTGTACTTGCAATTGTAGTACTAACTGGTATCATCAAACAAAAAATGAACATTAATATAAACCCTGTTATCTTTAAACAAATAATTCAGAAAGCATAAACCATGTAAACAAATTTCGCGACGTTTAAAAATTACTCAAAACATTATTGTAAATTCATAATGCATGTTAAAAAAATGAAATACGTAATTATATAAAAATATGTATATTAAAAATAGAATGAAGTTAAGAAACGTTTGTTTATGCTTACTGCACCTCTTAATTGTTTTTAAATATTTGTAAGAACACGATTATTTGTTCTAGTTATTGCTTATTATAACAAACGAGTGCAGTGGCTGGATATCATATACAATATTATATTAAATTACTTTAAATATATGTATACACATTCTTTGAGCATTATAACTAGAGTTGGCAAAAATGCGCCGCAGAACGTAGGCTTATTCATAGTAATAAGTGTAACAAAAGAAATTAACTAGTAATAAAAGCAATACACTGTTACAATTTATAACAATGTATGCAATGTATGCTTAACTACCTTGCTTATCTTGTCTCCGATAGTAATGTTCGATGTGGTGAAAAAATATGCTTATATTTTGAGAATGACCGTTCGACATCTATTGATGTAATACAATCATACTTAAAATAGTCTTTGAACTCGCTTAACGTATCTGCAAATGCACTATCAGTACCAGCACAAATTTGTCTTAATGTGGTAAAACCGGTGTCTTGCTATAACACACGTGCGAACTTTTCTCCAACGGGCTAATTTTTTTTGCGTCACCTATAGAGTGTAGTAGTCGATTTACTTCGTCCACTATTTGCAGTGACTCCGCTAACGACAACGCACTGTTTTGTAAGTTTTGTATGGCGTCATGTAACCCTTTATCGTTCTTGTGAATAGTTTTTAAAGCTGTTTCAACAGAAACATCTTCGATTCTTTTCTGGCTTTCCTTAATAGCTGCAGCCTCGTCTGGATTGAATTATAGTATCACAGTTTTTATTTGTTGTAAATATTCAGCATAATAAAATGCTGCCTTCAACCATGTTCCCCAACATGTAAAAATCGGCTATGGTGGTTCGGGAATACCTGGACACTTGCTATGAAATGCGCGAAGACGTTTAGGAGATTAATGCATCTACCTCTGGAAAACCTTGGTGAATAGTTTCTGCCACGAGGTGTAAAGCATGCACTTTACACGTAACGTGTACCAACCTACAACCGTGTTCTTGAAGAGAGCGGCGTACCAAACACATTGTTACAGCATCATCGGTCACAAACATCAACGTTTGACGTTTTGACAGGTCAAATTTTTCTAACGTCTCCAGCACCACCCGCGTAATTTTTTTACCAGTACACTTAGTTAGTCTTTTGCTAGCTACTAACAGTGGAAATGTTGGTTTAAGAGGGTCCAGTATACGTACTATAACATTTAAAATAGAATTCTTTTTTACAATCTGTCGTCTCGTCAACACATAACCACAGCCGTGTATTTTTTAGTACACATTTGATCTTATTTACAATGTCTTCGCTTACAGTTGGTACATAGTTACGCAACGTTGTTTGATTTGGTAACGTCACCTTGGGATTGTATTTATTCCAGAACTCCTGAGAGGGTTGTTTATCGAATATGTGCAACGAAACATCACAGCCAATTAGCATTAAGAGTAAATCGAACATACACTGTGTTGTCCCGCCATTTTTTTTAGTTTTATGTTGCACAGAATTTACGTTACGTTTACAATCACGTTTGTCCCAGCACATCAGGTCTGTCTCGCACACCTTACAAATTATTATAGCACCATTGTAGAATAAATCTGGAAATTCACTAATAAATTTATCCATTTTGTCAGCGTTTGACCGTTTTTACCCTTGGGCAGGTCTATACATACATTATTATTAAATTAATATCAAGAATAAGATACAAATAAAATTATCAACAACACAACGGAGAGGAATAAATTACGTTGTACACACCACAAGGCATAACAATAAACTAAAATCAAATGTTAGAGCCTTAAAATAGTAAACAAGTCTCGCTTACGTATTTGGGTATTTCTCAACTTGGCACCGCCCGTGACTTGCGGACCGATTTATCAACTCTAATTATAACTAATAATGTATCGGGACATTTCACTTATTTTTTTATGTTTTGATTTAATTTTTTTGTTATGAACTTAAATATATTCTTCTATTGAAATAAATTCCAAATGGTAAATCGAATCTATGGTCCAAAAGTACGCTCATTGATAGCTGATACGAGTACCACGTTTTTTTTGCAATATCGTCGATGAAATATCTTATAAAAAGTTGTGTAAATATTTAAATTTACTGTCGCTGATAGTTCACCATATTTTCCTCAAAATCTTGTTTTTATTTATTTATTTATTTATTTATTTATAGTTACAACTACCCAACAGATGAATCCAATTACAGGGCAAGAAATTAAAAAACATAATCGATACTAATTAACATAACAAAATAACTTAAATATTAACATCGTCCACAGAAAGAACATGATTTTTTATAACCCTAATTTTGCAATTAAAAATATCAACGTTTTCTTGAACCGACGTATAGTTTGAACACGTGGTGTATAAAGGTGAACATTTTAACAGATTTGTTCTGGGAACTGGCAAATAAAATAAACTACTAGAACGAATTTGAAAAGCTGGAACATGGAGAGAGAAATAACTAAGAAATTCTGGACAGTCAATTTTAGTTATTTAAAATCTTATATAGGGTTACTGTCGAATAATATTTCCGTCGAGTATTCAAGTCATTCATGTGAAATCTTTGTAATAACATATTGTTGAAAATGCCTTGAAGGGGATAAACACCATCCGACTTATACCATAGAAACTTTGCAAATTTCCTCTATATTTTCTCAATAGAAAATTTATGAATTTCGTATCCCGGATTCCAGACTAGGCAAACATATTCCAATTTAGATCTAACGAAAGCATTAAAGAGTAACTCTAGTGTAGCAGTTTCCACAAGCTGCTTGCTGTTTCTTATTATAAAACCAAGATTTCTATCCATATCATTGATGTGGTCAGTAAAAGTTAATCTGCAGTCAAAAATTACTCCCATATCTTTAAACTTATAACATTTAGTCACATTAGCCTGGTTAATTGAATATGTGAAATCAATTGCCTGCAGTTTTCTCATAAAACTCATGCAATTGTACTTACTAATATTGAGAGGTAATAAATTTCTTTCGCACCAAAGTTTCAATTTATATAAATCTTTCTGCAAATTAATACAGTTCTTAAAGTTGGAAATCGACGAATATAATTTTAGATCATCTGCATATAATGTAACATTACTAGGTTCACAGACGCTGTCAGTTATGAAAATAATTAACAGAAGAGGCCCTAGAACGGATCCTTGCGGAACTCCTGAATTTACTCTCATTTCAACAGACTTAAAACCTGTTATTACTATGTACTCATTTTTGAATATGCATCAGTGAATATTTATCCTAGAGAGGAATTAACTGTCAGCGTAATTTGTGTTTATAAGGTACCTAAATACGATAATTTTTCGTTGTCTATATTTTTTGAAAAATTGGAAAATCTCCTTAGTAAGTTGAATACAGCCAATCCTGTATTTTTTGTGGCGATTTTAATATTAATTTGGATTTCAATAATTTAGACTTTATTAAAAAAAAATAATGCTGATCAACTTGTTAATACGTTTTCAATGTTTGGATTAAAACAGTGCATATATGATTATACTAGGGTACAGGGTGGCTCTAAAACAATTATTGATAATATTTTCTCCAATATTAACAATTCGGAACTGGCACCCGAAGTAATAAAGTGTGACCTTTCTGATCACTATATGCAAAAAGTTTGTTACAATTATGAAAACAATAAGGAGTGTCAAGAACTATTTATTTGTAAGAGAGATTTCAAAAATATATATAATATTGCATTCTTCAAACATCTTGTTTCGATTGAGAAATGGGCTAATATTGATTTTTCTGCAAATATTGACTTGGCCTTTACAAATTTTTTAAATAAAATCGAGGAAATAATAGATGTTACATTCCCATTACATCACATTAAATGTAAAAACTCAAATATTTGCTCAAAGAAAAACAATAGTAAATGGGTTACTAGTGACATAATTAATGAAGGTAAATTTATCAGACAAATATAAAGATTAACTTTAGACAATGCCGAAATAAAAAATTATTATAACTTATTAAAAAAAGAACCATAAAAACAACATAGGTAATGCAAAGAAAAGATACTATTGTTCAAAGATGGAGACTTCGTCTAACAAAAATATTACAGCTTGGCAAATCATAAAAGAAAACAGTGGCACAACTGAAAATAAACGTTTCCCTGATAGGTTTGTTACTGATAACGGTGCAGATATTAACTCATTAAATGACGCTGCACATGAATTCAACAACTACTTTCTTGACGCTATAAAAGAACTTACTGACAATATGAACATTAATGCTAATACACATTTAAATATAAACTGTTCTAGTAATATGTTTTTGGCACCTATCGTGATCAATGATGTAGTTAATATGATTAAATCCATATCTCAAAAAAACTCTGCAGGTTTTGATGGTATACCTTGTTCGCTGCTTGTACATATCAGTGAATATATTGCCGATCCACTGTGTAAATTAATTAATCTTTCTTTTATTGAAGGCACTTTTCCTTCCAGCTTATAAAAAGCAATATTGGTACCTATACATAAAAAAAACGATAAGGAACTAATATCTAACTACAGAGCAATATCCCTACTCTCCGTATTTTCGAAACTTTTCGAACTAGCGTATGCCTGTCAACTTAAAGCCTATTTAAATAAAAATAATATAATATCTTCTAGTCAATATGGGTTTAGGGAGGGATACTGTACGCAAGATGCAGTAAATTCGCTCTGTACTTTTTACTCGAAAATATTGACAAGAAGAAAAAGTGCGAATGTTTGTTTTTGATATGTCTAGAGCATTTGACATAGTGAACCACGAAATGCTGCTCAGCAAATTGAATGCCTATGGTATAAGAGGGGTACCTAATTCGTGAATTAAATCTTATTTGAGTAATCGTACTCAGAGAGTAATATTAAAAGTTGATGGCAAATCACATCAATCTGATGATAAATTAGTTCCAACTGGTGTTCCTCAGGGCAGTACCCTAGGCCCCATTCTTTTCCTGATTTTCATCAATGACCTTTGTAACTATTTGAAAGTATCGAATGAGTTTCACGTTATTCAATTTGCTGATGATGTGGCAGTTGCATCTGTGGCAAATAATGTTCCAGATCTATCGCGAAACGCAAACATTTGTACCTCAGTAATGGACAGATATTGTAATGATTTTGGTTTGAATCTTAACGGGTCGAAAACTCAAATGTTAATGTTTACCCATATTACTCCTGATTTTAGTTTATTATCTAAAATTGATCATTTATCTATAAAAAATAGTGACTCAGTCAAATTGTTAGGTATATTAGTGGATTATAACTTAAATTGGTTTGATCATATTGACTATTTAATAAAAAAAATTTCTATTAGTTGCTATGTTCTACGGCAGCTTCGCTCTTATGTTAATTTTGATGTACTTAAATTATATTACTTTGGACATGTGCAATCATTATTAAATTATGGCATTTTATGCTGGGGCAATTCTAGTAGAATGAATGATTTGTTCATAATGCAAAAAAAATCATCAGAACCATGATGTTCAAGCATTCTACCTATTCCTGTAGGGACCTGTTTCCCTCTCTCAATATACTCACGCTACAATCTTTATACATCTTATCGTGTTGTCTGTTTGTTAAATCTAATATTAACAAGTTCACTTTGTTTACAGATCGTAACATAAATTACAGTCTAAGAGATACCAATAACATTCTGTTACCAAAACATAAATTGTCTGTTGTTGCTAATGGTGTAACTATCATGCCCATTAAAATATTCATTCATCTACCCAACTACCTGAAAGAAATATCTTGTTTAAAGTTATTTAAATCAAAATTAAAAAAATTTTTGGTACATCATTCCTTCTACACTTCAGAAGAATTTTTTAGTGCCACCCTGTAACACTGGCATCGGCAATTATTTACTTTTTATTTTTCACACAACCATAATATGCTTTTACACTTTTATACTTAGTAGTTTGTTTTTATATGACCACAGTTTGTTCTTATACTGCATGTGTTTGTTCATATACATATTTTTTGTTTTTATATATATATATATATATATATATATATATATATATATATATATATATATATATATATATATATATATATATTTTTTCCTTTTTTTATTTATGTACAGATTTTATATTATTCGTTATACACATTTTATACTTTGTAATTGTTTTTTTAGATTTTTTACTGACTTAGGTTATCAATAACTTTTTTTCTGATAACTTCTTATTAATTTTTGATGTTTTTCTATACATGTAATTCATGTCTACTGAAAAATAAAGAGATTATTCATTATTTATTTATTTATTTTATATTCCTATTTAAACAACAGAAATCTATACGTGCAGGTTTCTGTTGTTTAAATAAATAAAAAAAATTTAGTACATAATAATGACAATAATAATAATAATCGACTTTTATTTGTATAGTTATAAATATACATAGCAATCATAGTGACTACAATATCACGCAGTAATATCTAAATAAGGACAATAATCACAGCTATATAAAAGAGGCTAAGTTTAGCTTTATAGCTACTCTTACACTTAACTTCATAGCATCATTCTATTTAATTCATCACTTACCTCAATTAAATTTTAATATCGTACCTTGAAATGTTTCATTAAATTTTTAAATAATTAATTATCAGCGTCATTCGATACTGTCAATAATAATTCATGTCATATATTTTAATAATTTTTTGTTATTGACATTTGACATTTTTGTAACTAAATTAGACCTTTCAAACGTCAAACTGTTAAATTTATCCTAACCCCATTTTATGAGGCCAAATGTGTAAAATATTTCAGTTTACACCAGTTTTATTTAAGTACTTGGAAAATATATTTTATTCGCTTGATATAATAGACATGATTTATAATCTTTCATCAAGAATATATTTTTTTGTAAAGTCAAATACAAACAAGTTTGGGTCCCATGGCGCCAAATTTGCCGAATTTTTCATTGTCTTTAGAACAAGTGTACCAAATTTGAAAGCTTTATATCAAAAACTGTGGCTGCTATCGCGATACTACAGACATGCGGACAGATTTTTTCTTCAGAAAGTTGTTTTTTCATTATAATTCGTCGAGATTCGTCGGGAAATGCAATAAAATTTTTTAAATTTTTTTCCCGCCCGCGCACACACGCACACACACACACACACACACAGACATACATTATTTAGAAAATAGTCAGAATGAAATCAGGAGGGTTCAAAACGTATATATCAATCAAAATCTCGAGGTCGAAAAAAATCACGATTACTATACTTCCTTATATTAGTTATAAAAAAGTAAAACACAGAAATGTGTACCTGCTTAGTAGTAATTAATTAATAATCTTAACAATAAGTGAATATAGCAAAAGAACACAAATATAAATACAGCATATGGCATATACTTGTGGCATATACTTATGTTTCTTTTGACTCGACAACATTATTAAGGAAATACTGTTTGATCTTTTCTTGAATTGTGGCAGAGGTAAACACTTCAACTCATTTGGCAGTGAATTATATAATGTAACAGCATTATAAGTGAAACATTTCCGAAACATGGCTGTACGATGATTTGGGGTGTGCAATATATGAACAGAGCTTATATTTACACGATGTAGAGTATGACGGCGGTTAAGGAAATTTTTTTAGATATATAGGAACATCTATAGTTTATGCAGCAATAATCTATGGTCAAATCTGTCTAATGCCTTTCAAAAGTCCGTATAAATGAATCACCCTGTCCTCCCCGATCTAAAATTTCAGCTATAAACTGTGTGATACTTATTAAATTTGTGGTGGTAGATCTACACTGTCGAAATTCATACTCGTTAGAGCAAAATTTTAACTTTTAAATGAAAGCGGCCTATTTGGGATAGACCGCTGTATTGGTTAGTGAGTCACAGTTCGATGAACCGTGACAATAATTTAGGTATAAATAGGATACATTAAGGTTAGTTTTAATCATCCCAAGATGATGCTAACTTGGTTGGCGAAACGCATGCTGAGTGCAGTATATAGTGTTTTGGCATTTCTTGGAAAACTACGTCAGCGTTAATTAGATAGGTAGGTACTTTACATGATATAGGTAGAAGATCTGCTCGTAGAGTAGTAGAAGTGTTAATTAAGTTACAAGTTTTGAAAGTTGTTTCACAAATGTAATAATTTGCGCATTAGTTTGAAAATTTTTTCACCTCTACAGTTTAATAAAAGAACACGTTTCGCGCTTTTGTTTTAAACATTTTTTAATAACTTTGCTGAAATTGATTGCTTCACACGTTTCATGTTCTACGGATAGAGTATATAGAGCTAAAATTCTCTAGTCTTTCTTGACTTGAACTGTTAAAAGCACCGTTACCACCGGGCACCGATATAGGAATAAACTGACGCTTATAAAAGGTAGGTAATGAAACAATTATCTTATATCATAACGAAATTACTTATTTTTATAATCTGAATTTCACAACAAACAAGCCTTCTCGAAACACGACAATAAACTGTAATTTTTATACTTGTTTTGTTTTCGTTAATAAAAAAAACTTCTTCTGATTTTAAGTTTTATTTAGTAGCATCAGCGCTACAGAATGCTATTAGCAAAAGATGGCAAAGCCATCAACACTTACCAATATGAGATGTAATTAAATGGCGACTTTTTCCCGATTGAAGTGTTATTCCCAGTCCAACATTCTAGATGAGTATGAAAAGCATTTTTAATGTTTTTATCCTACCACATCCTTCCAACCGTATATCCGTCTTTAGCTATATTTTATTCAAATAAATGTGTATTGAAAATTGGGTCAAATCTCCATTATTTACGGCCCAAAATCTTCCATTAAATTTATGACATGTATTTATATCAAGTCTTGTATAATATCGCTAATATGCGTCTTCAAAATTGCTTTAAAATCTTATTTTGAGATATCTCGTTCGAGTATTTTGGCAAAATTTGCTGCTATTTTCATGCATTAATTTGACGAAATAGATTTTAAATGTTTGTTAATTATAGAGGAAAACGGACAATTGGATTCCATCGTAAAATTTCTCTAATAAACTAGTAAATCTAACAATGCCACACTACACAATATTTCAAGTAAATTCTCAAACAATTAAAACTATTGCCTGTAAATCAGAATTATACCATTCAATTCTCAATTTTTTTTCACAATGGAACATTTAACTGTAAAAGTTATGTGACATGGGAACGTGAGAAATTTGGATAATAAATATTGGTTGGTTATGCAAAGCTATTTTGCATTCCAAAACCATACTAATTGAAATAAATTGTTGCTATTTTAACACAAAGTGAAAATTGGTTTGTAAAAAATCGGTTTAAATATAAATAAGTTTTAATAACATTAAGTAATTAATTAATTACTTAATAGTACTTCGTAAAAACTATTTTTAAATCATAAATTTACACATTAGAAAATATTTTCTAATATTATGCAAGTTTAAGAGTAAATTGGGTACGTTTTCCGGTAAATTTATTGTATAAAAGATAGAAGATCGTATCTGAAAAAATGAAATTTTAGAGATATTAACCATTTTCCAAATTATATAAAATAATCCAAATAAGCATAATTCCGTACCTATCAACTGTGTATTAACTTGACGTACACCACATGAAAGAGCAAGTATCCGAATTTTAGAAGGTCAACACACAATGGTTGCTCTGTCTGTGAGAAAATGCAAGGTGGGATGGGTTATTCCTTAATGTACACCCAAAATGAAAAGTCACACGGCATAAGATCCGGTGATCTAGGGGTCCGTAGAGCACTAAATCATGAGGCCTGCTGCGACCCATCCAACGATGAGAGAACACTCCGTTGAGGGAACGGCAAACATTCAAATGCCAGTGAGGCGGCGTCCTACTTTGCATTTTCTCACAGACTCAAGCGCGGAGCAATATCGTCAGTGAAGCCATCTCGCTGTCACCTTCTGAAATTTCTTCTTTCATGGTGTATGGTAAGTTAATACGCAGTTGGTAGAAACGGAATTATGCTCATTTGAAATCGGATGAATAATTATTAATTGCCCTGTAGTTATACCATCCACATTTAGAAATTAACAATTTTCGTTTTTGGTAGTTAAATTTGTCTTCCTTTCCTTTTATTACCGTAACCATGTTACATAACATTGTAGATATATGCAGTATAAATGCCATTAAAACCTCAATTGCAATTACGTCTTCCTGTCATAGCAGGGCAGTATACATCAACTAATATCTTGCTTGGAAAGGAACATGGTGAGATTTATTTTGAGCCATTGCCAAACGAAAAGGTCAGCCAATTCAAGTAATAATGGGCATTGCTTTAATATTTTAAATTTTCGTCCATGTACATGCAAGTGATGGTTGTTGATATAAATAATTTAGTTTTTATTAAACAAAAACAAATTTATCACAAATATAATAATATGCTTTATTGCCTTACAAATTACTAAGAGCGTAAAATGTGAAGCAGTTTTCTTTAATATTTTTTAAATTATGTATTTAAAGTGATCTACAAGGTCTACAAGCCTGGCAGCCTCAAGTCTTGCGTGCGAGCTAAAAATGAAAAATGAACTCGTCGTACGTTGGGTTGGGCTAACAAAGACAATACCAGTAAAATGGCCTCATTTCCTAAAAGGAGATACAAAAAGCAAACAGTTTTCCACTTTTGGCTACAGAGATAACATCATTACCATATCTAGGAGATGTCTTAATTACTCTAGAGGAAAATGTTCTATGCTCCTCAGATCCGTCAAGATGTACATTGAAGGGGCTAAGACTCTACACACAAGAAGACTCTCGAATCTTTCTACAAGCAATTCATGGTGTTGCACAAAGGCAAAAAAGAATCCTCATAAGTAGTGTGGATACGGGTGCTATTACTTTGGCACTACGTTATCCAAATGTTCTAAACTGTTATCTCTGGGTTGCTTTTGGCACAGGCAAAACTTTTATATCCTTAAGGTAAATGAAATTACTAGGTTTCCATGCTTATGAGATCACTTTAAAAAAGGTAAAATAACTTGCTGGATAACATGGAACAGCTACTCAGTAGAAGAAGTTGACACTTTCATGCGTTCTGTTGAAATATTGGTCATCCTATTATATGATCGTTGTGGTCAAGAAACAAATGTAAACAAAGCCAGGCTTGTGGGGTATCCAGAGAAAAATTGGAACTTGGGCAACATTCTACCTACACTTGATGCCCTTAAATAGTATATCCTCAAAGTAGCTTATCAGACAGTCCATGTCTGGGTATGGGCCCTTCAAACAGCTCCAGAATTCTCTGATGTTTAGCTGTACTCGAACCTCAGAATCTTCACCTTGGTAACCAAAATTGATCTCGCAACTTTCTGCTCGTGCAGAATCTCGAGAGCTAATCTGCACAAGTGCAAAAACTCATGTTCGAAGTTGTACAAATACTCATTTACCTTGTAGTCCTCTTTGTTTATTTGGTGGTTGTGACGTAGACTCTGATTAACTTTTCCATTTTGCCTAAGTACATTTTTGATTGTGAAGATATAAAACTGTTGTCACTGCTTATCATATTTTATTCATGCACGTCTGTATTTCTGTTAATTATGCTAATAAAGTATATTATTAACAAGCCAAAATATGAATTTAATCTATTCTTCTTTCATGCAAATAAACCTGTCGATAACCATGGTTTAAAATAAAAAAGATTGCTAATAAATAATCTGAAAATTCATTCAGAACTGGAGGCGGAAAATTGATTTTGATTAGCAACTGAGGAAAGTAAGTCAAAATACGAAATGGAAAGAAATTCGCTTTCTTTTATTCCGAGTCTAAAAGTATATTGTACTCCATAAAAAGCTTCCTGAACCGAAAAATCCGTTTTTAGATCTAGACGCTTTTTTGAAAATTGTGCTTAACCCTTGTTTAGAGAAAAATTAGACTGAAAACTGATTCTGGCCACCATTTTCCAATACGGTAGATCAAAGTGTATTCCATTATGACCTGCAACACTTAAAACTACTAAATAACTATAAATAACACATCAAGTTTTATGCTTTAATCTATAAATTGCACAATTTTGTTGAAATACTCATGAACTGTTGTCATATAAGTAAAAGGTTAAAATAAACATACGAATGGAAATTTCAGAGAAAATAATAAATAAACAAATAAAATGCATGATCTAAGTGGTGAAGCTAATATAAGACCCAAACGAACATAATCTTTTTTTATTTAATTTAAGAAAGTAAATCATGACGTCCAAAACGGGATCGGCACAAGAAAATATTTGTTATTAATTTATATACCAATTAAAACTAAATATTTTTAAACTATTACAGAAAACTAATATTTTTCAGTAGCTTACCTTATAGAGGTTCTAAAAATGACTAGTGGAGGTAGTAAAGTGAAAGTATGTTGATATTAGTAGTTTACACCAATAATTTGTTTTTCTGTATTGCACACTTATTCAGTTATTGCTTTCCTTACAAGCAAAGTATGTTAATAGTAGCTTCATATGTTCTGCTGCTAAAATCCACCGCCACTCAAAAATCCGTTTATATGTTGAAAATGAACGTTCTATCCCGACAGATGTTATTGCCGCATATTTAAAATAGGGGAACATTCGTAAAGACGCCATATTTATTAAGGCCCAAAAAAATCCACTCATTTGATCTTTGCCGTGTAGTAGATCTACTATTTGAGGAACTGTGACAAAACCAGGATTGTTGTGTAAAATGTTTTCTAGTTTTTTGTTTACGTGTTCAGCGATGTCTACAAATAATTGATACATGTATTGTCGAAGATCAAACACTACATTCATCGTATCGATTATGATAAGTTCTCCTGTTTTCGGTCGACGTTCAAGTTCTGGAGTAAAACGATGCTGCTTTCAGTCAAGTGCCTCATCTCGTTAGTAGAGGCCGTGGAGGTAGTGGCGTATTGGGTAGAAGATCGCTATCATACGCGAGGACTCTAGGTTGGCAACGGACTCGGTGTCCGACGAAGGCAATATATAATGTTCATATTTAATTTAAATAAAAGTAGTGTTGAATTTGAATTTGAATAGAAGTTTGTGAAAAAAATCATATTGTCATCACTAACATGTGTCATGTTATCTCAAACAGTTTTTAATATATTTGGATTTTGGTATTAAAATATCGTTAACGATTTTGTTAAATGTGGTTGCCTTTGAAAAGAAGAAGAAGAATTAACCATGACAGATACTGATTTTTGAGAACGACGAGTAAACTGAATCTTTATTTCAGAAATGCAATTTTGTTTTCAATGGCAACTCACGTTTAAAAAAAAAATTACCAATATTTTAATACCAAAAACCAAATACATTAAAAACTTTTCGAGATAACGTGACATATGGTATATTTTAGTAATCAGAAAAATGAGGAAAATCAAATTACTTTTAATTATACAGGGTGTTCTATTTAAAAAAACAAAGATGTTATATTTCTTGAACGCGATGCGCAATTGTTGTGTCGATTCAAAATTTGGACTCTGCGACAATATTAGTTAATGGTGGCTTTTACACCTTTTTGATAACTTCAAAAATAACCTAGTTTTCAAAAAAGGACATTTTCGCGTGATGACCCTGTACGCAGCCCTGCATCAGCTCAGCAATATTGCATAACATTATGGCTGCGAGAATAATGCAAATGCAAATACCAATTCACAGTTTGCATTAGGTAAATATATGATTTTTTAGAGGATATTCTAATGTCTGTGGAACTACATCATCCGCAAACAGTTTTATATTATTAAACGAAAATGGTTTATAATCGAACTAATTATATTAGATACATAGAAGGTTTTTTAAATTACAAGATTAACGAAAAAATGCATAAACGTTTTTATATAGTTACATAAAAATGTCTATATAATGTAAATAAATTCAGATGACATAAACTTGCATTTTTCATCAAGGTTCCTGCAGACGGCACTGGAATGACTCGCAAATATCCGACCCCTATTTGTAATATCTTAAAGGTTTTTAGAAAACATTTGAAATGTTAGCAACGTTTCCTAATGTTTTAAATCAATTCGTAGTCTCTAATTTGTTTACTTTTTGTTCCAGTTAAGACCTACCTAAGTCCCGTCGAAACTCACTGTAACAACATTAACTATTATATACCCGATGAAAACAACGACACAAAAGATTTCACAGATGATGCCTGGACGAGACTTCGTAAGTAATCTAGAAATGATGCTGAAGTTACGTTAATCTTTGCATGAATGTTTTTCAGATATGGGACGTTCCATGATAGCCCTGTTCATTATTTCCTTCATATCTGTGTTCGCTGCTTTTTGTACAGGAGTTACGGGGTGTTGGAGAAGATCCCCAGGCAATATTACAGGCACAGCAATTCTCATGTTGCTCGCATGTAAGTTGATATTTTTATTTAACAATAATTTTAGTAAGTGAACTCACGAACAAAACATATATATCTTGTAGTCTCGTCCGTGTAATATATTTTTTAGCTTACAGACTATAATGTTTTATTACATTTTGAAGTATGTGAGTTTTTGCCTATTGGCCGTAGTTACAGTTTTTTGTAATGTGGTCTTTAATTTAATAGCATGACTACAAATTTTTTGGTGTAGTTTTTATTAACCAAATTTTTTTCCAATGTGTTTAAATTGTTTTGAGTGGAATTTATAAATTGACGAAATTAAAGTTCATTATATAAACTAATTTGTACTTTCAAAACGTAACTTAGATATTTATCCTAAGGTATAATATACTTCGAAAAGTAAATTACGTTTTTAAAGTACTTAGTTACTTTCTAAAGTAACTAGGATACTTAGAATTATCTTAGTTACTTTTGAGTAACTTAGATATTTTATAAGTAACAAAGATACTGATGTTGCCTAAGATACTTGTGGACAACTCAAGGCTTTCTTTATTTAAAAACAACTTTATAGCAACATTATTAATCACGAAATTTTTGTTATTGTCCTGTGTACCCTGTATATTTATTAGCAAATATATGTCGATTTCTTCCTTGATAATAGTGTCAATTACATGCCAAATTTCATTTTCTTCCATCAAAAAAAAGTAAAAACCTAAAAATGGCACGGATAAACTGTCACTTCCGGTTGGCCGATTTTAATGAGAATTAACTGGACTCAACCGGTCAACGTCAAACGGTCATATAAAAAAATTCAGATTAATAGCTCAAATAGTTTTGGATAGAGCGTGGATAAAATCCAGTGGACAAACAGACCGACAGACATACAGACAACATCATTGCGAAAACTATTTGTTTTTAGTATTAGGGGACATTAACACGTGTAATTCCGTTGAAATCTCGAGTTTCATTTTTACTATTTATACTTTATTCTATGAAGTAAAATAAAGTAAAAATAATTATCCTTTTACGATGAACTTTTCCCGGGACATGGTTTTAAATTAACGCTTGCAGTGCAATTCTGCAAAATTTCGAACCCCGCTAAATTAGAAATTCAGCCTTAAATGGCCAAACGTTTGAATAGGGCTAGGTTATTTTCACAGAGAATCACATACTTCAATTTCAGAAAAATCACGACATCGATATATTCTTGTGCGATTTTACGTGGAATGTATCATACATGAAGATTAATTATTTATTCTAAATTCAAAAATAAAAAGTTTTCCGGCTTGTAAACTCAGTCCGTGGACACGTTATGTATTATAATGAGTGAGCATAAGCCTTTCAAAATGACTCTAACCTAACCTATTAAACAGTACCTTTATAAATTTCATTTACTTGCTGGTTTATAAAATAACATAATAGGTATCACAAACATATACAACGAACACATTTTGACTTTCATAAATAGAAACTAATATAAACGAATATTTATAATACTACTTTACTACTTTATAACGAAAAGTTTATTTGAAACTTATTTGCAAAATAAAAAACATTGGCTTGTTTGGCGGCGGTAAATGGATCAAAGAAGCCTTATGTCGCAGATCAGCTTAAAACAAACTGTACATCCTTACATCTTACATTTCACAAAAAATCACTTCATCTACAGAGTTAGCAGGGGCTACTGGAATGCCCAATCCACAATACACATCGACCTCAACCTCTTCCTTCGAACCTTGAAGCAAGTTGCATAGAAAGTACTTTATTTATAATGAACAACTATGATACGTTTGAAGTAATTTAATTACTTTTGAGTACCTTACTTAATTTTATAATATATAAGTACTTTTAAAATAACAAAGATACTTTTTTTAAGATAAAAAATACTAGATACTTTCATCAAAGTTTACAGAATAAATAATCTGTAAACTTTGCTTTCATAAAGTAACTAAGATACAGTTATTTCTTGTCTCTGAAAAAAAGTAACTGAGATAGTGTATCTTAAGGACTGGTTTTCTTGCGACTGTCGTCGGCCGCGTTTATCGGTTACCGACGAACGCTTATAACGAAAGTGGTTGGTTCAGGCGCGTCAACTGATGAACGCGACCGTCGACGGTAGCTTTTGATGGCTTGTCTATTTAACCCACAGACCTCGGGTCTATAGTTTAACCATCGTCGGTAGCGTTGAACACGTGTCTTTTGTTTACAACATGGCTCCTAACATTAATAAACAGTGAATACGAACTTTTAATAACAGAAGATACAACATTTTAAAGGGGGTAAATAGAACATATACTAATAAATTCGAAACGACGCCGACGAGTTGAAAAAATTAAATTCGGACCATTTACTAATTTTATAATGTTACGTATTTTGTCAACTTTTTATCTAAATATCATAGTTTGTTGGGGTAGTTACAGATGTTTGTAAAAAAGAGCAGTATTCTTTTTAACTGTCTCTAGCACATTGATGGACTGAGATGATATGGATACAAATGAGGTAGTAAATCGTATTCCATGAAACCATACACTCGCCGCTTGCACTAGCGGCTGTCATCGGTGACCGATGATCGCGACCAACGACGATCGTAACAAAATCAGACCGTTAGTTACTACAAGTACCCAATTCTCTTCTAACTATCATTTTTCTCAAGATACTTCCAGCTCTGTCGGTTCTTATCTTTTACTATCACAATCCGGAGAATCAAACAACTTACACCGTTTCAATAACGTTTTTAATCCGTTGTAAAAATATTAATTTGGTTTCTTCACTAAATGGCGCTATAAGTTCGTCATTGTCCCTAAATTTTGGCCCATAAGTGTTTTTTTTTTGAGATTCAGAAACAAAAAGTAGTCACTGGGTGCTAAATCTGGACTATAAGGCGGGTGTTCAATTTCTTTGGAATCACAATCAGCAACAGCAGCTTTTGCTTGTGCACTCTATGCAATGTCGTTGAACAGCAAGATATCTCGCATTAGTTTCCCGCATCTTTGCAATTATTTTTCCTGCAAAAGGAATGACTTTAAACTTTTTGGGAGGGTTGGCGCCTTCGACATGTCACTGCATCGGCTCTTGCTTCGATTCAGGATCATATTAATGAACCCACGTTTCATCTCCAGTGACAACTTGATAAATAAATCTGGTTCGTCTCCACAAAGCGCCAAGAATTGTTCACACGTCTCTACCCCATACGCATTTGGAATGACGAAAGTATTCTAGGAACCTCTTTGGCGGCACCCATCTTGCACTAACCTTTGTCATTCCAAGGTAGTCATGTGGAATTCTGAAAATCGTGGATTCTGAAACTCCTAATATAACATAAAATACACCGCATAAATTAGACAACCCCCAAACCAAAGCCGAAGCTGCACGAACAGAAGTTACACGGTTGAGAAAAGCGCGGATACATACAACCGAACCCTTCGAGTTTGTCACGAAATCGGGATATGAACCCGGGAGTCGATGGGCAGTAAACCAGCCACATTTGTCACTTAAGAGGGCTAATCGAACCAGTGTTTGTAAGGTAATTTTTCAAAATTTATTTCTTCCATAAGCTTTGGTCAAATTACACCAAATTTTGAGGATCAGTAGTTGAAAGTGTACTAGAGGGTACATGTATATCTATTTTAATTAATTTTCACTTTATGTAGGGAAAATTTATACTGTAAATATAAGTGAAATTTGCTCGTGATTAGCTCCTGAATTATGATATCAATCGGTAAAATGCGAGGTAAAATTCATACATGTCTTCTAGAAGGGATCTTCATAATTATGCTCAGCAAGTTTCAAACTTTTATTCCGTACTATTTCGTTAAAATGAATTTTCTAAATAAGTATCTTTGTCACTACAAATGGAGCAAGGAAGTGTTACCTCTATCGGGAATCGCACCTTAATGAAGTCGGTGAATAAAATGTCCAGTGAAGATATAGTCAAGAGCAAAATTATTCAGCGGCGCATGTATAAAAACTTTCTAGAGAGTGACACAGCTATCCGAATCTTTTTCCCGACTAGGCTCCTTAACGCTCTGGTCCACTGCACTACCCAGCTGCTAATTACCGCTTCTATAATCTTGCATCCTCCAGTACCAGACACTTGAATTCAACACCTGAAGTGATCACGTCAACCAACGACCTGGACGGAGATTATCATCCAATGATTCTCGACCACATTTAAACAATTTTGACCACTCGCAAATAGTTGACTTGAAAGGACAATCGGTCCCATACACAACCAACATTTCTTCAAGAATAATTTTTGCAGTTTTTCTTTATTTTGTAAGAAATTTTATAACAGCACGGTATTCAATTTTATTCATTTTGAGATATTAACAATGCACAACAACACAATCTGCCAGTTAATGAAATTATTAATGTTGCAGTTGTTCTGTAATTAGACACACAAGTTTCCAAGACGTATGTGATTAAAGAAAAAACTGAATGGAAAATTGTATTAAAATTTAAAACTGCCCAGTCCGAGAATATAAAAACGACCCCACGTATGTCATGATGAAAATAATTATTTTCGACACTAAGTCACTTCTCGTCAAGCTGTCTGTCTTTATCGTTGAAAAACAAAAAAAAAATCAGTTTTTAGAAACGTTGATATGGCAAGCAATTAAAAAAATAGTTATAAAGATTAATGGATTAAATCATATTTCTTCATATTTCTTCATATTTCTTCCGCCTCTCAAAGTTAACTAATTAAGAAAGTAAAATTTAAGGAATGTGAGTAAAACTTTTACGCATCCGCTACTTTTCAGTCAATTAGATACAGAATTGATCTAAACTCCTTTTTATATTATTTATATGGTTTGAACTGGATGTTTCGGTAATTTTATAGTCGGTACTATAAATTATCTTATAAAAAGTTTCGGTTATGGGTAAGTGATTTTAACTGCCGACTGAATTGTTTTTTCATGTTGCAGACATTTACTTTAGAATGTCCTGATTAATTATTTAAATAACCCAATTAACGTTTTTTTAATTGTTAAAATAGTAAAAACGTAATCACAAAATATAATAAAATTTTGAGTTTTGTGGTTTTCAATTGAAGAATTTTTCAGTAAGTTTGATTGTTTTCTAACGGAAACTTCAACATCTTACACCAAATATTTTGAAAACAGTTATTCATATCACGTTTATATCAAGTTATGTACAGGCACCGGACAATTTCCGTGCGTCCAGGGCCGGCACGTGTGGTAAGAGACAATAACAATCATTTGTATAGAACAATTAAAATACATACCTCGATGTCATGAAATCTCCTGTACTGTGTTCAAGGCATTAGTATAGATTGCAAGGCATGGGCCAGATAAGTTGCACTAATCATGTTGGGACACATAGATCTCGTTAAAGCCCGATAGCTTTACACATACACTGTGTCCCAAAATAGATGTAACAAGAGGTGTAATGAATAAAAAATGGAAAAATTTTGGAATGGTACTTGGGGGTTCAGTCCTGCTTGATGTAAAATTAAGATGTATCAAAAATGAGCTGATCGGTGTTATACAGGGTGTTTCATAAGTCAATTTATAAAAATCGTGATTAATAAACTGCCTTCTTTATTCAAGATATGAAAAAATTCCAATAAAAAAGTTCTACAGAATGCAGTTTGTGCCTCCTTTGTTAATTTACTTTGTTGGAATTGCCCATATTTTTAATAAATTAGTATATTATTTCGAATCTTTAAAAATCATTTTTCAAGTTGAGAATGCTCTGAAATCACATACCTTCCCTAAAATAAATTAGTATTATGAATAACTTTTTGTTCCTAACGTCTTAGCTTATTTTCAACAAAAAAACTGACTACTATTGAAAAAACGAGCAGTTCCAACAAAATAAATTTATGTAAAATTTTGTATGTAGGCACAAATTGTATTCTAAACAACTTTTTCTAACAGAATATTTTCAAATATTGAAAAATAAAAATAGTTTCGCAAGTAACAATTTTAGTTTTAAAATGCTCTATAAGATATACTCAAAGCTTATTTCTAAGACTACTTATAAAGGTAAATAGTCTGAAAAAACTCCATAAAACTGATTTAAAACCCTTATAAGAGTACAGGGCCTCACCTAAAGAAGGTGCCTTTTTGTAAAACTACTATTAAAACTTTCCTGTTTTAATGAATATTCCAAATTTTTACTTGTAGAGTATCTGAAGAGTATTACTTGGTTTAGGATAAATGCCATGTTAAAACTTGAAAGGCACACACAAATGCTTTGAGCGGACGTTTTGTATTTAATGAAGTAAACATAAATGCAAATAAATCTAGGGTTACGGTCACTTGATCCACGCACGATATTATATATGGGCCTCATGAATAGTTATAATATGAACATATGGCGAAAACTGAGAACGATTCAGCTTATAGATCGACTACTTATAATAAAGTATTGGGACTCCACATAGTGGGCGAGGATTTTCAACGACGCTATGTTTACTGTAAAACATGGGTTAGATAGTTCTTGAAAATTCGCGCACTCCCTAAAAACACAAATTTCAAAAAAAATATGTAGGTAATTTTTTTTCTCGGTGACTTAAAAATAAATAAATCGATAGCATTCGCCCGTAATATGATTCAAAGTTAGTCAATTGTTTTTAGAGAACATTTCTATTGGATACAAATTACATTCTTTTGTTCAATCTGGAACATTCCCAATATGGCTGACCGTTAAACATCTCTTCCCGTTAGAAACAATCGCGGAAGTTCATATGAACCCTATTAGTTTTGAACAATTGTACTTCAAAAATGTTGTTTTAATATCTTAACATGCCTATTAAATTACCAATTGCTCTTTAAGTATGTCGAAGTATATTTTAAGCATTATTGACCTTATTATATTGCTTGAAACTTGTAAGCTTATCTTAAAACCCGTTTTAAACCCTTTGAGCATATAACACAACCGCGTTAAAATCTATAGGATTTATGGTGCCCCGATAACATAACATAAAAATTCAGTTTTTCGCGATGATACATACGTCTGCTGAGCAGACGTGTGAATATGCCTCCCTCATTTTTTATCTAGTGCGTTAATTTTATTATAGTCGAGCCGGTGTAAGATTGCAACTTTATTTAAAGTCAAAAGCATAAATAATTTTAATCGTATCAGTTGTCAGCAGACCAGTTGTGCATAGGTATAAACGTAAGCGACTTATTTACAACTACTTTGTTGGATGATTGTAGCGTAAGATTGGTGAACAGTGAATCTCAAACAGTAAATGAATATATTTGTGTTTTTATTTTCAAATCCATTCAACCATTTATTTCGTCTTTTCTATTATTCCTAAAATTAACATTACAAATTTGAATTATGTAATGACATTAAAGTAGTTATTTTTAACTAAAAAAAATTTTGAGCAGGTAAAATGTTGCATCCCAGATATAGAACATTTATTTTCATAAACTAGATAAGACCTAAAAGTTCTAAGAAAATAATATATTCTTGCCAAAAAACATAAATAAATTCTTCATTTTACGTCTCCCTTAAGTCTCCTTTAGAGTAACCAAAGTGTTAACAGCTATGCTAAAACCGTGATTTTGTTAATTCGAAAATATTCAGATTAAAACTATCATGAATCAATCGAAAGGAAAACATTTAACTCGAGCCTCGCCTCGAGATGAAGGTCAGTTTATACTAAAGGTGGAGAATTATTTCACCCGTGAAAAAGAAAATTGTGGACCCTTGGTTCCTGTTCGAGCTGTACAACAGCAAACCTGCGTGAAATTTCGAAAATTGTATCATACTGATTGAGTACCGCTGACAATTAAACCGAATAACATTATTTATGGCTTTGACTCTTAAGACGAAAGTTGCAATCTTACAGCGGCCCGATTATAGTGATATTTTAAAACATTGTATTCTGGAAGAAGGGAACCAAACTCTTTTATGCTTAAAAATGATTTATTACAGATTTTTCTCTGCTTCATTAAAACTTCATTAAAAACATTAAACTTCATTAAAACATAAGTAGTTGGCATTATGAGGGTTCGACCTGAAACTTTGTGATCTCAAAGCATTTTAGATTTATAATCGGGCATTGACAACCACCTCCAAGATAATTTCATAAAGCAATTATAAAACCACAACACGTCCTACATTTTCTATAATACTCCTAACTTGGACTTAACACCTATAAAGTTTTATTGAAAGCTTGACAAATGCTTTGATAAGTCAGTCATAAGCCAATGAAGGCTAAAAGATAATTTAATGTTGATATAATTTCTTGAAGACTTTTTTAAAACTTTCTTTAAGACAAAACTGTCTTTAAATGCACTTGGCATATAATAAATCTGGCATAAATCACTAATTTATGAGCTGGCCACTATAAAGCACTGATAAAACCTAAATAAATCTAAAAGGTATTTAAATTATTATTTGAGTTATTAGTAATGATTTTTATAAATTGACGTATAAAACACCGTGTATAACACCGATTTAACTCATTTTTGATATGTAATAGTTTTACACCAAAGAGGATTGATTCCCGAAGTGTCATTCCAAAAGTCGAATATGTTTTGCCTATTACACCTCTTGTTACATATATCCTGGGGCATGGGACCTAGTATACATGCCGTTATGTCTGATACAAGCAGTAAAACGGTTTCACTTTTAACACCAATATTACAGAAAGCGTTTATCACTACTTTGGTTTGCAACACTCGTTTACTACATATTAACAGTGGAGGTATACTCTGAGTAGCACTTAAAATACACATAATAACATTAATAATTTTATGTCCCTTAAAGTCCATGGCTTCGTCAACACAAATCCACACGAACTAATTTTTTCGCGTCCTCCGTGATATTGTCGACATAGTTGTTACTATTTATTTGTATCCTTGCACTTGCCGCGTTGTCTATGTACTGCGACGTTTGTAGATAAACCGAATAGGGAATATGGTCTAGATCTCACTGCCAACGCACAACTATTTTCGTTTCCTATAGGCAAGACGGTCGGCCGGTCCCGGGATTCACGGAAATTATCCAGTGTCTACTTATGTAGTTTATACCTCAATCAGAAACAATTTGCCTAATACTCATTACAACATGTACAATTTTGTTGCATAAAATTATAGTATGCTCTGCATGCTAGACGTCAAGTTCTTAATAAGATATTTATCCAGAAAAAAATTGAAATAGTGTAAATTGGTGCTAACACTGAAGTAAATTCCACAAATACCAAAACAATCGACGTATGTTTTACCAACCAAGTTGTCATCATCTGGAGATGATAAAAACTAAATTTGCATTAACAACAATTGCCATTTTTATCTATACAATGGTTTGTTTCTTATTGGAAAAGAGTAAAAAAAATGTTCCATAATGTGAAACAGTCCGGTTATGTCAGACAAAGAATATATATCTACATAATTGTAAATGACTTTTAAGTGAGTGAACCGAAATGTTATTATGAGGAACGTTATTACAGTTCTTTCACAAATAATAGTAACCTATTATTTGGTGGACTTAACAAAGAATAACTAACTTTATAAGATAACGTTGTGAATATGGCCTCCTTGATTATTTACTTCAGCCTGCAACCTCTTTTACCATGACTCGACAGCTTTATTAATTATCAACTTATTGAAATTTTACCAACAAAATATTATCTTTTAATTCTTGAATTGTGTTAAATTTTGTATCTTCCTAAACCTTTGTTGCCAAAAGTCTTCATATGTAATAATTCACAGGATTTAAATCTGGACTATTTGGTGGCCACCTTTTGGGTTCGATGAAATTAGTTCAATATTCATGTACTTTGCGAGGTATACGAGAGTGCTCATGAAAAAAATCACCAACTGGTCGAGTCCATATCTTCTCCAAAAACAATAACTTGTTCTCTACAAAATTCAAATTCTATAATTTGCAGAAATTTAATAGTTAAACAAAAGAATGCCCCAGCTAGCTCTGAGTCAAACGTGAAATCTCTAGAGTTGTGGGCAGGTGGAATAAGAATTAAATTTCTTTTTTATTTGTTTTTGTTGAGCGCCACCGGTTTTATTTGTTTATTCCCAATAGTAATAATAATAACCTGAGATTATTTACAACAACGATAAAGTATATTCCATGCTAAAACTAGAAAAGTGGTGGGGTTGGTTTTAAACTAAAAATACATATCTTATTCGTAGCTTTCCACATAATTTTCAATGTGCTATAAGTAGGCTACATAATAATTACTGACACTTATTTTGATTGTCATATAAATTTCTGTTTACCATAGTATACTGACTTGAAAATAAAAGAATACATAACTTTCTATACTTTAATAACAGTTAACAACTCTGGTTCTTATACCCAGAAAAAAGTATCTACACTAATGTAAATACAACTGAAATATTAATCCAACAAAGTGGAATGTTTTATAACATTCAAGTCTCAAATAAATTCTAACCAAAAGCCAAATATTGCGAAATGACGCACTTGGTTGTAAACTAGACGGTAAAAGGTAACATAAAAACACACACATATAATATACCAAAGTAGGTGAAAAACATCGCTACAGAACAGGTAACAGCACCGATACAAAACAGATAAACACGCCACCACAGATAAGAAAAACCACATAATGCACTACTGTCCACATTTAGGGAAGTGCCAAAAATAATAATCGCAACTCACACCCACGATTAAATGTGAGGTTAAATGTAATTTGCGGCTGGTAACTCTTTCATTGGAATCCTGGCTGTACTTACAAGTGTTTATGCACGTTAGACTTCTCCATATGAGATAAATTTTGCATGCGTAACACCAAGGATAGGATTTCTGCAAGCACTTCACTAAACTTCCCAAGTCACTCACTATACAACTAAACAATATTGATTTTACATTAATCAATAATCAATCAATTTTCAGGTACAAAATAAATCGGTACACTCATGCTTGAGAACTTACCCCGACCACCTCCGGAAGAGTTCTTCCCTTAACTCCCGTGATCTTGCTTATTTTTGCGGCTTTTTTCTCCGCGCACCCTGGGCATAGTGGTATTCATTAAAACTACGCTATAGACAACCTATTATTGTACAAATTAGAAATTGCCTAACTAACAGGGTTACAAATAAATTTAAATATTCTTTTGTGCCAAATACGGGAGGAACGAAAAGTGGACCGTTATAAAACTGATAATAAAAATTCTTGTCTAGTATATCATGTGTCTTAAATAAGTGATAAAAAAACTGCAAAGCTGTGATGTGTCGAGATATTTATTTATTTATTTCAGATACACCAGCATTATTTGCATTGCAATTAAAGGATGGTAATACAATATAATTACAAAAAAAAAACAATATTAATTGACAAATATTACATAGCATTTGTAGTAACAAAAAAAAAAAAAAAAGAAAAACATTACAGCACTTGCAATACTTTTTACAAACAACTTTTTAATTAAGTTAATTCTACAAATAAAAATACTTAAATTGTCTTGAGCGCAATAATAACTGTTGCATGAACAAAATAAAGGGGAATATTAAGAAAATGGGTTCTTGTGGTTGTTAAAAAAAACTGACAGTGTGCATAGTTTGAAAGAATATTAAGATTAAGTTGACTTAAAATAGAAAGACAGTCTATCTTACTAGGAATACTACATAAGAATATGTATAAAAGAATGTATTTCCCATCTATATTTTAGACTCAATGTATTATGCCTAGTTAGTAGCTCTTGATGTGGTGCTCAAACAAATGGGTAGGTGCTATCAATACATAATATGCGTTAAGTACTTTCCAAATTACTACTATATGTTTGGTACCTAAGATTCCAAATTTTACTAGCATATTCTAACTTAAACAAAACAATGAAAATAAACAGTAAGAACGAAACGTTAGTGTCATTAAACCCTCGTGAATTCCTTATAGCAAAACCAAAGTTTTTGTAACTAGAAATTACAACAGCATTATAACATTTTTAAATCGTCTGCGTATAACATAAAACTAAAGTTGCCAAATCGGTCCGCAAGTCACGGGCGATGACAGGTAGAGAAATACCCAAATACGTAAGCGAGACTTATTTACTATTTTAGCAAAGACTAACATTTGAATTTAGTATATTGTTATGCCTCGTGGTGTGTACAACGTAATTTATTCCTCTCCGTTATATTGTTGATAATTTTATTTGTTGTATTTTATTCTTGATATTAATTTAATAATAAAGTCTGTCAGACCTGCCCAAGGGTAAGAAAATGGTCATACGCTGACAAACTGAATAAATTTATCAGTGAATTCCCGGATTTATTTTACAATGGTGCTATAATAATTTGTAAGACCTGATATGCTGGGACAAACGTGATTGTAAACGTCACATAAATTCTGTGCAACATAAAACTAAAAAATGGCGTGCTTTCGACAACACAGTTTATGTTCGATTTACTCTTAATGCTGATTGCCTGTGATGTTCCGCCGCACATACTCCATAAGCAACCAGTGCATGAGTTCTGGAATAAATACAATCCCAAGGTAACGTTACCAAATCACGCAACGTTTCGTAACTATGTACCAACTGTAAGCAAAGACATTGTAAATAAGATCAAATGTGTACTAAAAAATACACGGCTGTGGTTATGTGTTGATGAGACGACAGATTGTAAAAAAATCTATTTTAAATGTTATAGTATGTGTACTGGACTCTCTTAAACCCAAACCGACATTTTCACTGTTACTAGCTAGCAAAAGACTAACTGAGTGTACTGGCTAAACAATTACGCGGGTGGTGCTGGAGACGTTAGAAAAATTTGACCTGATAAAAAGTCAAGTGTTGATGTTTATGGCCGATGGTGCTGCGACAATACGTTGGTAGAGCGTTCTCTTCAAGAACACTGTTGTAGATTGGTACATGTTACGTGTAAAGTGCATGCTTTACACCTTGTGGTAGAAACTATTCGACAAGGTGTTCCAGAGGTAGATGTATTGATAGCAAGTACAAAAAACGTGTTTCTTAAATCTCCTAAACGTCTTCGTGCATTTCTTAGCAATTGTCCCGATATTCAAGAACCACTACAGCCGTTTCTTACACCTTGGGGACCATGGTTGAGGCAGCTTTTTATTATGCTGAATATTTACAATAAATAAAAGATGTGATACTACAATTCAATCCAGACGAGGCTGCAGCTATTAAGGAAGCCAGGCAAAATTTGAAGATGTTTCTGTTGAACCAGCTTTAAAAACTATTCATAAAAACTATAAAGGATTACATGACGCCATACAAAACTGTCCGTTGTTGTTAGCGAGGTCAATGCAAATAGTGGACGAATAAATCGACTGCTACACTATGTAGGTGACACAAAAAATGAGCCCGTTGGAGAAATGTTCGCACGTGTGTTAAAGCAAGACACCGGTTTTACCAGATTTAGACAAATTTGTGATGGTGCTAATGGTGCATCTGCAGATCCGTTAAGTGAGTTCAAAGACTATTTTAAGTATGCTTGTATTACATCAATGAATGTCGAACGGTCGTTTTCAAAATAAAAGCATATTTTTCACCACATTACTCTCGAAGACAACTATAGAAACATATATGATGGTGCAAAGTTTTTACAGATCTTTTCCAGTTTGTGATAACCAAGTTAGTTAAGAGGGTAAGTTGTGCATACATTGTTATAAATTGTAACAGTTTATTGCTTTTATTACTAGTTACCTAATTTCTTTTATTACACTTATTATGATGCGTAGGCATGTGTCCTGCAGCGCATTTTTGCCAACTCTACATATAACTGACGTTGACATTGTACATTTGTACAATGTCGTTAATCAAAGCAACAAATAGAAAGGACCCAAGAATGGAGTCCTGTGGTATACCAGATGAAGTTATGGATTCTTCAGATTTAAAACCACAACATTCCACGCATTGTTGCCTGCACCGCAAGTACGTAGAAAAAAGTTCAGAGAGTTTATCTGAAAAACCAAACTATTTAAGTTTACACAAAATAATACTAAGGTGCTGAATGTCGATAATTAGTCCATGAGTGCTATAATAAAATGTTTTATGTAGTAACGTTTGAAAAGCCTGGAAAGAGTTAGAAATAATAGTGATTAATTAATAACAATGTTTTTATCACTCTTCTTAAAAACACAACAAATTTATATGCACACTTCTGAAAATGTACAGGAATTTTAACAAAGTACAACATTTATATGACTGCATAAGAAAAATTTCTTATTTCGTACAATTAATAAATTTAGCATATTATTAATGTACAAAAATAAGACAAAAAAAATTCTTTTTTTGTTCATTATCAGTTGCTGCGAAGCCAACTTGGTTGGTGAAACGCGCTCCGAGTGCTGTATATGGTGTTTTGGTGTTTCGTGGAAAACTACGCCAGTATTGTAGAATTATGAGTTATATTACTTTGAATTATATTTTCTTGTTTTAAAAATTAAAAGTTTTATGTTAGATAGGTTAACTGAAAATAAAAATATTTTTGGTTAGCTCCGAATAGTCACCAGATAGCATGACACACTATATTTATAACTTTTATACGATTTTTTTATAGGAGGAAATGCTACCTAACTATAGCCCCTGTTAAAAAACAATTTGTAAGAAAAAAATTAAACTGAGTACAGAAGCTTACTTTTACTTTTGTTTTATCACCTGTTGGTAAGTTTCTAAGCAAATCATTTAAAATTAATTTAATTTATATATTCTCATTAAGTAAAGTACTTTCTTTTAAAATATTACAATTAAATTATGATTCGAATTTTTATATTGCATATTGCATGGCGACTTAACGCTTGACAGTTAGTAGGCGTCACATTTAGAATAATTAATGTAAATTACTATTATTGGATCTATTTCTACATCGATCCATTGATGTCTTTACATTACTTTCACGTTTCCGTGCTTGAATTCCTAATAAAGAAACCAACTGTAATTTTGCGGGGGGGTCGATGAACCATAAACACCAATCATTTTTTTAAAGTAGAAATTAAAAATACTGTTAATTTACTACTGATGTTTATATTAATATTAATATTTTTCAAGTTTTCATATACTTATGTGAACATTGAAGAAAAAGAAAGGAATAAAATATTGCTTCAAGATATCATGGTAAGTCACCGTTAGGAATAATAAGCATCTTTTAAATAGCCAAGAGGACCTTTACTAACTGAATGAATTCGCACCTTGAAATGTTTTGTAAACTATATTTTTGTAGAAATATTTTCATAAAAGGTTGATGTGAAAAATCGTATGAAAACCGATGTAATGAAAATGCTCTAGTTAGTTCACCCTTTTGATGAAATGACAGTATTTTGTCTACTAAATCTTTGGACTAGGAAGATGAAACAGGTGTCGCATGAATTGCAATTCATTGTATTTGCTGAACAATACCTTCAAACTATTCTATTTTATTTTTATACTTAACTTAAATATGTTAAAATATTTCAGGATTGTATTCCTTAGCTATTTTCAGGTGCCCAAAAATTCTCCATCGTGAAGATCGATTGTTGAAATTTACAAAAAAAAAAAATCGAATGTTTCTTATATTGTCATTATTATTTCAGCCATTTAAACCAAATTTAGAAAGCAATAAGCGACGGACGTCCTTAAGAGGGCTAATCGAACTAGTGTTTGTAAGGTAATTTTTCAAAATGTATTTCTTCCATACGGTTTGGTAAAATTACACCAAATTTGGAGGATCAGTAGTTGAAAGTGTACTAGAGGGTACATGTATATCTATTTTAATTAATCTTCACTTTATGTAGGGAAAATTTATAATGTAAATATAAGTGAAATTTGAACGTGATTGGCTCCTGAATTATCATATCAATCGGTAAAATTCGAGATAAAATTCATACATGTCTTCTAGAATGAATCTTCATAATTATGCTCAGCAAGTTTCAAACTCTTATTCCGTACTATTTGGTTAAAATTAATTTTCTAAATAAGTATCTTTGTCACTACAAATGGAGCAAAGAAGTGTTACCTCTATCGGGAATCGCATCTCAATGAAGTCGGTGAATAAAACGTCCAGTGAAGATACAGTCAAGAGCAAAATTATTTAGCGGCGCATGTATAAAAACTTTCTAGAGAGTGACACAGCTATCCGAAGCTTTTTCCCGACTAGGCCCCTTAATGTCCAGAAGTGATACCTACTAATTTCCATATCCTAACATGACCTACGGATATAATTTTTTTTATACCCTTAGGGTATCCCTGAGACTTCTGGAGGATCTGTTCTAGGATATTCTTTGGTCTTTGGTGTAGGCTTTCAAGGTCATAGTTTAATTTCAATAACTTATTTTTCAGTGAATTTGATCTTATTTTTTTCACATATACGAAGCTTGTAAAGCTTTATTAAATAAGTAAACTATATTTAAGCCTCAGTAAAAAACTAGCCTACTACAATTAAAAATAAACGCAAAAAACGGGTAAAGCATTAAGATTTTTTCGATAAGGAAATGCCAGTTTTTGGCAGTTTTTCGTTTATTTTTAATCTACCAAACTAAGCTGCTGGCAAAATATTCGAAGTCAAAAGCAAAATACAATGCAGATCAACACTCGAAAATCAAGTTCTACACATTATAGAGCAAAAACCTATTATTTAAAGATTGAATCGATTTAAAGAAATTACGTGATTATAACATTTATCAAAACATAACCACATTTATACTTACAACAACGTACAGTATACTTAAAACTCATATAAACAAAACAAATAATTAAACCTATAAATAAAAACAATATTCCTTTTAGAACAACATGACTAAATCCACTCCTATTCATCAATATATCTACAGCTTTCTCATGTAATTTTTTTGTCAACGATTTCTCGTCCTTCTGCTCTATCACCTGCAGTTCTTAACCACAGTTTAATATAGCATTCTCTACTCCACTAGTTTCTCTGCACAACTAAAAATATTTAATTTTTTAGTGCATGACTTCGACCTGCTCAAAGTTGATAACCTTTTTATTCAGTGAATGATTGAATTTATAGTTTTCGTAAAGAATAAATTACGGGTGTCATATTAATTTATTAATTTGTTTTTAACTTGCCTATATGCGTAAATTTTACTTTTATTGGCTTTAAATGACATTTTGTTTTCGAATAATGATTTTTAAGTAATCTAAGGCACTAATTGAAGTTATGTTAAGTAATGCAAACTAGTCGACCTAACTGATTAGTACAATTTATTTATAAGAAAATCTTTTGAGTTTTTTTTATATATTAGTTTAACACACCTGTTTAATAAATATAATTACAGCCAAAGAAGTGAGTCACAAAACAAAAGGAACAATAAAAACAATATAACTGCTTGACGCTTGTACGCTCAGAACATCATAAACTATTTCTGATTGGTAGCCGGTTGAAGATTTTCCATCATTAGGCCACCTACATTACGTCAATCACAATCATATGAATAACAACATTTAGCCGCTTGGGGCTTTATTGCACCATTGTATACATTTAAGATATATATTTGGTAATATGCAAAATATGCAAATACTGCCTCATCCATACTTCATCAGTATGAATATATCCAGAGGATATTATTACATCGGATTATTATAGGACTAGAAGATCCCAAATAGATCTCCATAGGTTATCATTTGTGGACAATCTGAGGATACCCATATTTGGATTTCTAGAGGACAACGATATCCGGTTAGACTAACCATAGGATAGCCATTATTTATTGTTATACGGATATCCACACTAGGACTAAATTATGACATCCTAAGAAGACCTGTTGCTGTTCGGGTATTTTCATTATTAAATTTATGTTACTGATTACCAGGTTAAGGAGACTAGTCCAGGGCCGGTAGCTACTACTGTCTCATATGGTTGAGAGAAGGACATACGTAGACAAATAAAAGCAAAAGTATAAAGTAGATAATGAAATACATACCGCTTGATATAATGTGTTATTCAGAATGACTGAAATCTGCTATGGCATTAGCATACATGGTCACGTTACAACTAATATTTGTTCTGCATCCGTGGCTGTTAAATTTGCGATATGGTCTGTACATATATGTTTGTACAAGGAAAATGAACGTTCCACATCTACAGAGGTTAGTGGTGCGAATTCTAAATAGTTCACATGGGCACGAACTGACAAACCGCGCAGATAATTTTCAAGAATTTTACACATTGTTTTATATTCCGGTTCCTGTGTAAAACATTTTTAGTTTATTGTTTATAGCTCGACTTTTGATGTCTGCTAGAGAAAAGACCTTTGAACACTCAAAATTCTTAGTATAACTGTCACTGTCACCCACAAAAAATTATTTCGTGCGTCCTCTATAATACTTGAAAGATTCTACGCCACTGGATGGAGCCAGTTGACTCAAACTAGTCTGATTAATTGTATTTAGTTAGACATTTGAGTGTACCAAATCTCCATTTAATATCTTTTCTAGTTTTTGGAAATTTTTTAAAAAACTAAAAATTTACATTCAACAACCCGTATCTCGGTTAGAAAGTATTTTCGTAAAAGTATTTATAACAATTTTTGTCTTGTTCTGGATCACAGAGTCTCTAGTTGTCTTTCGTATCTGACTTTAAAAATATTTGCTTTTTTTAGGATTATTTCCAGTTTTCAATCAAAAAGTTGTTTTCATGGATACGAATTTACCGTGATTTTTAATTTAGTTGTAGTACTTTCTATCTGGGTGTTTTATCCCGGTCTATTGTTTAGAAGTTCCTTAATCAAATGGTATGAAAAATCAACAAAATGTAAATTCTTCTAGTTATCGAAAAAAGTTTCTACTTTAGTAATCTCTCTCTCTCTCTCTCTCTCTCTCTGGTGAAACAACCAGACTAATTGTTGCCTTTGCTACTCGCCTTTTACTCCTCTAAATTGGTACCTGATGTCAGTTCATTTATACCAATTATGTACCCAAACAGCGAGTATTGACTAATTCATGCTGTGTATTTGCGATGTTAATTGAAGCAACTAGCGTAATTCATGGACAGGAAGTAATGCGTTTCTTCTTTCATTTCACATCTTATTGAAGCACTAAAATTGATTGTAGTAATACATACCAAGTATTATAGCAATATCTGTATATCATTTGCACACAGTATTGCAATCGCAGTAAAAATTCTCCACATTATACGCTCAATGGGCAAATGTTCGATAAACAATAACTGTATCATTTGCAGACAGTATTGCAATCGCAGTGAAAATTCTCCACATTATACGCTCAATGGGCAAATGTTCGATAAACAATAACTGTATCATTTGCAGACAGTATTGCAATCGCAGTGAAAATTCTCCACATTATACGCTCAATGGGCAAATGTTCGATAAACAATAACTGTATCATTTGCAGACAGTATTGCAATCGCAGTGAGAATTCTCCACATTATACGCTCAATGGGCAAATGTTCGATAAACAATAACTATATCATTTGCAGACAGTATTGCAATCGCAGTGAAAATTCTCCACATTATACGCTCAATGGGCAAATGTTCGATGAACAGCCTCCTAGCAATCAATGCACACAAGATCATGAACTCTAATAGATTTTTATGTACCAAGGATGTCCGCACAAGATCCTAGTCATCCAGAAATCTTAACTACAATTAAAATATAATGAACACATATACATTATTGATACAATATGGACGTCCTAATAGGACGTAAATTTATTTATACATATTCATTAAGTATGGGAAATCTGGAAATTGGAGATACTAGAAATCAAAATATGATGATTGAGTCCAACATGTCATAGAAATATTACTGGTTTAAGAGATTCAAAGTTAGAATTTTGTTTTGAAATTTCTCAATAATTTTGAATCTTCTTAGTATCAACTTGAAAATTGGCAGCTTTGCATTTTTTTGGACGACAAATAAGAATTTGGAACTCATTTTAATGTTGTTCATAGAGGGTATTAGTTATACGCTATTGCCTTGATAAATCGAGCCTTCTTTACATAAAAAAGTGAATTGTTGAATTTCTAATCTCGATCCATTTTCGAGGTACTTGCTCTTAAAAGTTTCAATGCATTTCGTTTTAATGCAATTTTTAATCCGTGTTAGGTAATTATAAATAGTTAATATAAATAACACCGATACATAGATTCATAATTTAAGTTATTATTATATTTAAATTATTAGTTTTTATTTTTACTTTCTACGACATAAAGTTACTTAAAAAATATGCCTCGATTTATCAAAGCAGTAGAGTATAAGTAGCGCCCTTTATGAATAACGTTAAAATTAGTCGCAAATTCTTATTTGTCATGCCAAAAAATATAAAGTTGCCAATTAGTTGATACTATGAAAACTTTAAAAGTTATCGAGGAATCAAAATAAAATCTAACTTTGAACTCGCTGTATCTCTTAAACCAGCAGTATCCGTATTAGGCATGTTGGGCTCAATCGTCATATATTGGTTTCTAGTATCTTCAGTTTCTAGATTTCCCATTCTCAATGAATCACTCTGTATACCTATATTTGTGAGTGAGCACCAAACACATTTTTGACATCCATATTAAGATGTCAACTTTAAAGTTCACGACTATGCCGTCTAGTCATGAACTTTATATTTGACAACTATGTTTACATGCGTTGACGTCTTCTCGTAACTGATGAATAAATGAATGATGGACAAAAATGCCTACAACAGATTCCAGTATGGCTTTGTCCACGCCATTCCACTACCCAACAGCTCTTCGGGTTGGTGAACTCATCATCACCAATTTCAACTGTGGTCTGCACACAGGACTTGTCACCTTAAATTTCGACAAAGCTTTCGATAAAGTCTGACATCACGGACTGATATGCAAATTTTATCTTTCAAAAATTTCAACTCGTATTATTAAAATAATACATTCATACATTACAAATCGACAATTCCAAGTTGCAGTCAAACAATGTTCATCCCCATCCCCGATTTTAGCCAGCATCCCACAGGGCTCATCCTTAGGACCAGCCCTATTTAACCTATGTGCTAACGATATCACTCACCCTACCAACGGAAGGACGACAACTGCACTGTATGCAGACGATACGTCAAAAACCCCACTCTTATGACAACAATCCTTCAAAACTAGGTTGACCTGATCGCCGACTTTTACCAGAGTTGGGGGCTTTGGATCAACCCGGAAAAACACAGGCCCTTTTCCTAACCAAGAAAAGAGCCTCGGTCACAACATCGCTTGATGTCCTCAGCAGTAGAATCGACTGGACACAAGACATGGAATATCTCGGCTTCACTATAGACAAGAGAATGGAATTCAAAAAACATGTTGCAAAAGTAAATTCTAAAGCCAAAGCCCGCTTTGTCAGACTCAAAAAGCAAAAGTAGCCCCTCTTTTTACAGCAACCTTCCTATACAAGTCCTACATACGCCCTATCCTATCGTACGCTTCCCCCGTCTGGTATCCCTTAACCAACCCTTCCCTACAAAAAAAATTACAAATAACCCAAAATAAAGCCCTACGGACAGCAACAAATACACCCAGATGGACAAGAATAAAGACGCTACATGATATTACTGGTACACCGACTCTAGAAAAACATATCCTGATAGACCTACTCCCTTGCAAATACCCTAGTACAATCCCAAAATCACACCCTAGTAGATCCCCTCATCCCTGTATTTGAAAACCCTCCTAAATATTTATCCCTTAAGTATATCTATAACCTCTAACACTAATTTGTAGCCAGAAAAAAATATTAAGAAAAAATTAGAAACAAAAAATAAAAACAAAAAATATACACTCAAAATATAAAAAATATACAAAAAAACATAAATTAAAAAAAATGCATATAAAAATGCAAAAAAAATACATAAAATACAATGCAATACACTCACACTATTACGTCCATCTCGCTTGTTCCATCGGTCTTTGTTAACAGTTGGCCACATTAGCCGTTTTACACACGGTATATATTACGAGTAGTGTTGTTTGGGCTTCTTTAGATACATTCTAGTCCCATTATGTTTTCTATTATAAATAACCATTAAATAGTTTTTTGGCTATTCTTCTAACAACTTTTTGGAATGTATTGGGAATGTCCCTCTTGGACATCCTTGGACATTCCTGCATATTCATGGCTATACATACGCACGTAGGATGTGCTACATATACAACTGAAGCGCTGGAATAAATAACAGATTATTTTTCTATACACTGCTAATAGCAAATTGACAGTTCCGTGAATATCATTATGTTATTCGTTGGTTATCCCACTGGATGCTCATTAATAAATTTATTCATACATCCTTCTAACCTCTTTCTGTGGAATTATGTAGATGTTCTTCTTAGTTATGTTCCAAATTGTGACTTACGTAAGTAACTTCATTGCACATTCTTAGAATCTCCTATGTCTATGGTGTACGTCCACAGCATAGCATAAATTACATAGCTTCAGCTGTATGTCCACTGAACACCCGTGGAACTAGATCGTTCAACTAGGAAAACTCTCTGGATCTATACATATTTTCACTAGATTTGATTTAAACATCTCACGAGTACGGAACTATTCTTTCTCCAATCCAGTCTTTGTGTAAACACCACTTCCTTGAAATAAAAGCTAGTGGCTATGACCTATTTTTCTAGGTCTCCGTAAATTTTTCTAATTAGACGTTTAATTTCTTACACAAATTTTATATGCTGGAAACCATATCGAGAATGTTCTTCTTAGTCGCTATGCATCCTTTAAGCTCGCATTTTGAGGAATGGTCTACTAATGATAAGTATGAAAGCAATTGCTCTAATATTGCTCCTGGAAGCTCTGTCAAAGTTCCGATGTTAGGAAATTTTTTCAAGATAGAGAAAACCATTCCAGTACGTCTACTGAACACATATTTTAATCAAACCATTCACAAAACAATAGGTCTTTTCCGACTTCTGGTATCTTTCCTGCAAATATTTGTTTCTTTTACTTCTTTTTAATGTTTCGTGATTTTCTTACAGACTTAGATGATTCTTTTAAGATGGTACTTTCTATTGAACTTAACTGGAAATGATTATTGCTATAGAAGACGGCATATTTAAATGTCTTTGTCAAAATAATATTCTGATCATTCGACATCCTTCTGAGAACGAGTAGAGACAAGAAAAATATGTTCAATGGTATATTATCCAAGTTTCTTATATTTATTTAGTGATTCTCAGAAATTTCTATTGGTATTAAAAATTGAAGATATTTTTTAATCAGCAGATGGCATGAAGTAGTTTTCACTTATGCACCGTATATGTATAATCGTTTGTGATAAGAAACCCGTAACAGTCTTCCAACATAGTTGAATCTCTTTTACCGTACTAGCTCTGTTCCATTCTCATTATATTTCGCTATATATGCTCTTTATTGAGCTTACCCATTACCACTTTTCTGGAAAAAATCTTAAGCAGATGAAGGATCAATTTTCAAAAACATTCATTCTCCTTATCACTGCCTTGCCGAGTTTTAACTGGATTTCAAGCAAAGCCTCATTGTTCTGCGATTTTTTAATTGGTAAATATCCTTGACAAAGGCCTTTGGGTCATGTTTTACTTGATTGATTAAAACGTTTTTAACTAATGCTGAATTATTGTTTTTACCATTACTGAAACAAATTATTTAAAATAATCAAAACTTTTTATAAATAAGAAAATTTGTGAAAAATTGAAGTATTCAATATATTTAATTTGCAACACAACTTCCTCCACGAAGCGACTGCTCAGACAGAAACTTTTCAGGTATCAAGTTACTCTACATGCAGGTAGAGGAGATTCTACCATAATGCACTTCTTTTAAGCTATATTGCACTACTGATTCTTCTAGCGTCATCTGCAAATTACGGACCAAATTGTTGATTTGTTCCCTCACAATGCAGCTCATCTCTTAATTTTTGTGATTGTTTCATGAGACTCCTTTCAAGATTGATGAGTTTCAGAAATGTGACATTTTCCTACCCTTCCATGAAATTAATTAGAACTGTAAATAAATTAAGCATAGTGAATTATTTTTTTCCAGACCACAGCTCAATGCATCTATCGTCTGAAAAGTAATTTGACTTTATGGGTGGTTGAACATAAGGATTAACTGTTTATTCATCTATACAGATAATTTATTCTAACAAAATTCTATAAATAATTCATGCGGTCAACTTTGTTATTATTTTTAATTAACTAAATAAGAAAATTGTGTTGTTTGATGTTTATTGTTATTATGTGCTACAAACGGAGTAAAATTGATTGTTAGATAGGTAATGTCTCATGGAAGAATTAAAAATATATATAAACAGTAATTTCTTTCCATTTCTACTCCTCATCATTGCAGAATATAACTCTTGATCAAAGACTTCTGTAGTATATGGTTAGACTATGTTTTCATAAGATACTAATTTACAAATGGATTCTCTTTTCAAATTATTCATCAAGCAACTGCAGCTACGTATTTTCTTGAATACCAACACCAACAACTTAACATGTATCCATCTTTATTTATCTTGGCGTTGGCATGATTGGTAAACAGTAACTCAATGGTTATAGTTTGGCTTGTCGAATAAAGGTATATTGCAGCTTGTGTATATCGTCAACGTCATTCTGCGACTTCAGCACTAGCCACAATTGTGAAAGTGCGTCGTGGTGGTTCCCATCTTGATTCCAGTAAAAATCCAAAGTCGGCCAGTAGTTACGGTCCTATCTCGTTGCTGTCGGCCATCTCCAAGCTTGTGGAAAAGATCGTCCTAATCAGAATAAAAGCTATTCAGAATGATCTTAACGTACTCTACGACGAACACCAGTTTAGCTTCAAGAAGGAGCGAAACACCACACTACGATAGGATCGTTGATGATATCAAGATGCAGTATAATCTCGATAAGAGCACCACCATGGTGCTCTTGGACAATGACAAAGCATTCGATACCGTATGACTCTCAGGGCTTATATGTATATAAATTACACTTGTTTCACTTTCCAAATTGTGTATTTGGAATAATAATTTGCAAAAGTTTCTCTTGAAACTGTGTATGTTCTGCAAAAATCCAGATATTGGAATGAATACAAAAAAAAGAATGTTGAGAATAGATGGAACTTTGTAACAGAGTACAAGATAACCTGACCAAGTTCCCTAATTATTTCACCGAGTGTTTTGAACTTAGATCATCAGAACATCATTTTGATTCTCCCGGTATAACAAGTTGTAACAATTTTTTTCCAAAATTGGAAGTACATGTGACAATTTGGATGAATTTCTTTACAATGTTCCGAAACAACAATCAAAATCGGTGAAAAATTACAAGTTCTTGAACACCAAATGTGTACAATATTTTAGGTGGCCACCTTTTTTTGCCGGTGACTGTATTTTTTGAGAGCGTTATATAGCCGTATCATATTTTCTAAGATTGTTAACAGTGGAATTATATAACTATTCTAAAATAGGAAGTCTAGTAGGCATTAAGAAATTTTGAAAGTAAAATTTGATAATAACAAATTATTAATTAAACACTCAGGTCTATTAATTTAGTTGACACATTATTATTTAATATCCGGTACCTACTTAAATTGTATGTGGTTCAAATAAAAATTTAATTATTTTTGTGAATGTTGGATGTATTCAATTAACAAGAAATTTTTTTAACACTGTTTTCTTTTCAGGTCTTTTGAGCGCTGGTGCTATGGGATTATGGCATGGAGTTGAATATTATGAAAAAGAAAAACAAGTTGGTGAAGAGTTTTATCAACAGTGGAACAATGTAAGTTAGAAGTTTTGTTTTAACCACTGAGTTATCACAAATAATTTTATTAAAGTAAAAAATTAGGGTAATTGTCCAAGTAGATTTCAATATGGTTAAAACATTTAATTTGATGAAAAGGTCATATAGGCCAGTCGAATTAAGTATTAAATACGAAAAAATCGAAATAGGTATTTTAATGTAAATTTGAGGCATTTCATTTTGCAGAAACGAATGCAGAGCATACAAAAATGCCGAAATGAGCACATTTTTTCAGTTTTCGCGCCATATCTTCAAAACTATTCAAAATTTTACAAAATACGTAGAATTTTTTTTTTCTATTTCTACTTTTTTTCAACGAAAGAAAACAAGCAAAGCTGTCTACGATAAATAAGACCCAGATATATGGTTCAAAGTAGGATAAGAAAAATCGGTCGACGTGCACTTAGCATGTCGATAGTATTTTCTCATATTCATATTTAATTTGACATGAAGGAAATAAATAATTTTAATTAAGAACATAATTTTCATTTATTTTATTTATTTATATAAAATAAATAAAATTAAAATAAAATAAATTAAATAAATAACACAAATAAGATAAGAGAGATAAATAGATACAATCGACAAATAAGAAAAAAAATACAATAGAAATGAGATAAATGGGAAAAATTAAATGAGAAATGATGCAAATGAGACAAATGAGACAAGTGAGGTAAGTGAGACAGGTGTGACAAATGAGATATATGACATAAATGGGAAAAACGAAGTGAGGCAAATGATACAAATGATATAAGTGAGTCAATTTAAACAAGTGAGGTAAGTGAGACGAGTCTGATAAATGAGGTAAATGAGACAAATGAGGCAAATAAGTAAGTTTATTTCATGTTAAAATACACAATTATTTACATACGTCAATAGAAGGTACTCCAATACAAATAACAACACATTACAGATGGTTGTACAATGATCAATAGACAAACAAACAAAAACACATTAACGTTACATATTAAAATTATTGCTACATATGAGAAATAAGAAAAATATGAAAAATTTCATTTGCATTTTAAATATATATACGTCAATAGAAGATACATAAAAGAAAACAATATTATAAACTATACAAACCTATAAATAAGAGACAATTGTACAATTTTCAAAGAAACACCAAAAATACATCAAGAGTCCATAATAAACTTTAAATTAGAATACAAAATTTTCACAATCTAGGTATTCCTCAATACTATAAAAGCACACTTAATAAGGAACTCTTTTATTGAAGACTTGAATCCACACATTGGTAATTGTGCCACATGTTCAGGTAATAAATTAAAAAATATAGGACCAAGACCAAAATAATTCCGCCCATGACGACTGGCTGTAAGTCTTAGCATATTAATCCTGATCTTGGTATTTTCTCTTGTGTCATAAGAATGAAAAGAATTTTGAAGTGTGTATAAATGAAGACTTTCGATAGTAAAAATTAGGCAAGTGTATATATATATACAGACTAGGAAATGTTAGTAATCTTTTTCAATAAATTTATTACGTATATCCTCCCTATAAGAAAATGAGATTATTACACGGATAGCTTTACACTGTAATCCAAACACTCGTTAAGCACTGGAAGAATGACTCCAACATATTAATGCATGTGTCATATGTGACATTATTAGTGAGTGGTAAGCAGGCAAATTACCTCATCAGGGACAATATTAACCAAATTACGTAAAGCGTAAATATTTTTTGAAATTTTATTTGAAATATGAGCTACGTTAGAAGTCCAGCTAAGTTTAGGGTCCAAGTGTACACCTAAGAATTTATTATATGGATGGTTTTCAAAATTTGATATATCCCTGTAGGAAAAAATAACTTGTTTAGTATTTTGTGCATTTAAGCAAAACTCAATTGAGGCGAGGCAAAATACGACAAATGAAACAAATAAGACAAATAAGATAAACAATATAAAGCAAATATATAAGACAAACAAGATAAACAAGAGAAAAAAATAAACGAGATAAATAGGATAAATGGGATAAATAGGAAAATAAGATAAAGGATATAAACGATGTAAATGAGACAGAGAAAAACGAGACAAACGAAGCAAAGGAGAAAAAAATAGTTAAATAATTTATTTCTCTCATTTCAAATTAGATATGATAAAAAAGTAGTAGAGATGGACTTTACATTTTTTTTTAATTGGATGGAATTAATTGTACACCGTTTATCTCAATATACGACAATCTGACGAGAAATTTTAGAGTTATTTTTGATACATTTCCTCAATCAGATCAATTTGTTATTTGGAAAATTTTTTTGATTTGATTCAATTTTTTTTTGTCCCCCTTGAGACGTGCTCACCCTGGTGCACGAATTTCACTGATATTCAATAGGGTTCTTCAATCAAACACAATATTTTCAATACATTTTATCATAGAAACTATTAAAACAACCACTCAATCTAGAAGTAAAAATTGCATTGAATTAATTAACAATATTCTTAGTATTACAAGCAAAAACATTTTATAATTTTTAAATTATATAAAAAGATTCAAAATCTATCGCACTATTCTGCCAAAATAATTTAATTTTTTTCAAAACAAAATGTTTAATACTGAGATTAAAAAATATTGAATCACCAAAAAAGAAAAATTACACTTAAGAAATGATTTTCTCCAGTTACAATTCAAAAACAAAAACCCCTAGTTCAGCAATTATATGTCAAATTTTTTAAAATACATAATTATATGACGAAAAAAATGAGCCTATGCAGAGCTGTCTGCGATCAATAGGACCAGGGAAATGAGGTCGTGAAGTAGGGTAAAAACTCGTTATTTTAGTAACTTTTTATACATTTTTACCTTCTAAAAGACGTCGTTTCCCTCTTTAAATAAGAGTTGAAATTGTTTAATTTAGCCAATATTTACATTTTCTTGATGAAATGAAAATATTTAGTTGATCTTAAACAGCAGTCTCATATGAACATATATTTTTTGATGGGAGCAGGAGGATATTAAAGAACGAAATACAGTAATTATTTTAATTGTTTCTTTACCAATTATCCTCGATGAGTTGTAGTAGAAAAAAGGCATTTTTACGGGATTCTTGCACTTTTTTGCTATATCTCTATATTTCTGGTCCTATTTATCGGCTCTACTGAAATTGATCACTAGCAATTACTTTGATATTCAAACTGATTTTATGTTTGAATTTACCCGCACATATTCATGATCTTTTTTTTTATTCTTTTTATTGATTCTTGCTCTATAAAAAAATTTTTAGCCAATTATTTTAGACTTACTGGTTGTTTTATACATGGTGTTTCATTCCAACATTTTTTTTGTCTAAGTTTGGTTTTATCTGTGCGGTCTGCCAGAAGCGATCTATACATCACCCTATAAATTAACAGGACTCTTCCTGAATTTATAACATTATTTGCATTTTGATTATCTTGGATACTTCAGCACGATTTTTTGTAATACTATAGATTTTCTACTTAAGTACTTTGTATTCGGTAGGCCATGGGAAAATAAAACTTCTTATTAATGTTGTTATTATTGACAATTTTTCGAAGTTTCGAAGCTGTTAGAATGTGGTAAAATGCAAAGGGAAGTAGCAAGAACATGTAAGCCAATCAGTAATCAGTAGAGCATGCATGGAAACGGTTCTTGATTCTTGAACAATAATTCTGTAAGTTTTACTCATGGCGGTGAGAGGGCATGAATAACGACCCACAGAACAAACAGATTGTTCATCGCGCAAAATAGCACAATATTGAGAAATTCATTATTAAGAAATATCAAAATCTCGCGAAGCACGAAACAAAGGTGTTTATATCGATTTCATTTCAATGGTCATAAACCTTTCCGACACCCCAAAATTTCAATAGCCAATAGAATAAATAGCCTGATTTGAGCTAGAAAACATACTAATTCGGGATTACAAAAATGGCGGTTCTGTGTTTTCGCTGATGAATCTAGAAGATGCTTATTTGGTACAGATAATATTGATTTGAAAATGTTAACTTTAATAGCCCCATACTTAATTAATCATCTCACATTCATAATTAATAAATGTCTTTCTACATATACTTTTCCTAAACTATGGAAAACTGCTAATATTATCCCTGTGCCCAAAAATTTCAGTTCTTCTGAAATGTCATATTTTCGGCCAATTTGCATTTTACCTACTATGTATATCCAAAATTTTGGAAAAAATAATGTATGAACAACTAGCATTTTTTGAAAAGTTTAGTATTTTACCAGCAACTTAATCTGGATTTCGACCCAATTATAGCATCACCACAGCCTTACTATATGTAACAGATGAATTATTTAGGTCATGTGATAATAACGAAAATGCTTGTCTTATACTTTTATACTATGGTAAGGCAATCGAATACCATAAACCATGCTACCCTGTGTTAAATTTAAAATATTTTGGGATTAGCACCAATACAATTTACTTTTTTTCTAATTATCTGGCGAACAGATGCCAAAAAATTGTCCTTAATAACATTTCCTCTAACTTTGCACTATTAATTGTGTGCCACAGGGTAGTGTTTTGAGTCCTTTGCTATTTTCTGTTTTTACTGCTGATATTTCGACATTTCTGAAAAACGATAATTCACATCAATATGCTGATGATTACCAATAAATTTTTAGATTCTCATTAAAGGATATTGGCGTAGCAGTTGAAAATATTAATTTATATTTGGCACGCATTTCATTGGTGTCCCATAACCATGGTTTTACTAAAAGAAACAAAAACTGAATTACTTATTGTTGGTAGGCACAGAGATCAGGTTGTAAATCATCTCCACTTTATCCTTAATGTGAACAATAAAAGTATAACAGCTAGCGATTATTGCAAGTACTTTGGAATTCATGTAGATAGCAATTTAAGGTTTTTAAACATGTCAGCCACGTAATTCAAAAATCTTATAGTAAATTGAAATCTTTCTATATTCATAAGGACTCTCTTAGTCAAGAAGTAAAATTAAAGTTACGTGATTCTCTAATACTTAGTTATACAGCATATTGTGATACAGTCTAGTGGCCAGCTATTTTGAATAAAGACAAAGAAAGTCTTCAAAGAGTTCAAAACGCTTGCTTAAGAATCAGTTATGGTTTAAGGAAGTTTGATCATATCACATCTAAATTTCTCTGAACGCTACCTAGAAATTTTGCAACAATATATGAGACCTCTTGGAATAGAATTTACCTACGTAGATGATAACGCAAGACCTCATAGTGCTTAACTGATCAATAATTTAAACAGTATGGTTTGGCCATCTACATCGCCTGGTGCCAACCCTATTGAATACATTTGGGACTATTTGAAAAGGCGTGTAAGAAATCGCGCTGTTTCAGTTGAAAATATTGCAGAACTGGAAAATGTTATCATAGAAGAGTAGGATAACATTCCTCAGAACATCATAAGCAATGTCATAGGTGTTAATTTGTTTTAATGTTCTTCATTTTTTGTTATTTCTCTGTTATGCTTTTATTATTCAAGTACAAGTAATTGTTCAATGTGTATTAATGTACGACTAGAGGAGAAAATGTATAGCATTATAAAAAGAAATCGTATCTTCCAAAGTATCGAAGATAATCAAAATGTAAAAAATGCTATAAATTCAGGAAGAGTCCTATTAATTTACAGGGTAATGCATACTGATAGATCGCTTCTGGCAGACTCCACATATAAAGCTAACCTTGGCCAAAAAACATGTCGGAATAAACACCATGAATAAAAAGAACAGTATGACTGAAATAATTGGCTAAAAATTCTCTTATAGAGCAAGAATCAAGAAAAAAAAAGATCATGGAAATGTACGGGGTAAGTAGTTTAAAAATAAAATCAGTTTGAAAATTGCCCTAAATTCTGATGATCTACTTCAAATGAGTGAGAGTGTATAATGGACGCAAATTTCGCCAAACAAGTTGGCATTATCTCTAGTTGATGACAACTTAGTTGGCAAAACATGCGCCGAATATAGTATTCGGTGTTATGGTCTTTGTTGACATTAGTTCAGTGTTATTTATATTGAATTTATCCACAAATTTATGTTATTGCATTGCATCGACGTAATTTTATATTAAAAAAATGATTTTGTTTTCACCAACTGCTTCATACCATACACAGATCCTTCAAGATAACTCTGAAATATATTACGACTGGAGTTTTGTTCTCGGATGGCTTGGCGTATTTTCCTGTCTAGGGGCCTCATTCCTCTTCTTCTTTGGTTCCTGCTGCTTGAGCAACGAGAAGGAAAGAGAGAATCTCAACAACGTCCAGTACATAATGCCAGGTTGGTTTCTTAAACGTCTTTTAACTTTTAGGTCCTTCGGGATAACACCCGGGTCAACTATGATTGGAGTTACATGTTAGCCTGGGTTGGCGTCGGGTGGTCATTGGTGGCGGCCATTTTGTTTTCTGGAGCTGCCATGTGCCTCAGAGGGGAGAGGGAGCGCGAAGAAGCTATCAACATGCAGTACTTAATGCCTGGTAACTTTTGGGGATCATTTTCATTTTCAAGTTGGACTTTTTCTGATACAATTTGTTTTTCTAATAACAATGATTTAAATACTATAAAAACCCAACTTTTACCTCACTATTTCGAGTACAAAAGCTTCACACATTTTTTAATTTTTTTGTAAAAACTGATGGCAAGTTCCATCGAATTAAAAAACTGATTTAAATTGTCACTAATTTGTATTTGATAATAATCAGTTTTTTAGATTCAGTCACAAATTTCTGTTTTTTTAGAGTTAACTGGGTTGGTTCTATATTATAATAGAAAATTTAAGAATTAAAATGTTATAAATTGTTTCAGAAAAATCCTAATAAAATAGGGTTACTAATAAATGTAAAAAAAAAGAATAAAAAAACATTTTAATGAAAATTAAGAGCTCATGTAATTCTCAGACTTTCCCGCCGCTTAACTGCTTACAGCTTTAAAAAATAACAATATATTATAAGTACCATTCATTTTTGTTTGTATAATTTTTCTATTATAAAAATTTCAATAATAATTCTACTACCTACTACTTCTGTGTCTAAACCTTCGATTCTGTCTTCCTAATTATCTCTTGTTACAATATGTAAATACATACATATTTTATATGTGTAATTAGCATGAAATCTTATCAAATATTTAAGTAAATAAACAATATTAACAAGGAAGTTACTAATAATCATATTAAACATAAGCATTGTATTATAATCCTGTTCAAATTACTATTATGTACCAGATGTTTTTCTTATTATTCTGATAAATATTTATAGGTACCTACCTATGTTTAATATACGGTGATAAGGGTTTTTGGTAAAGTCAGTGTCCTCAGTGCATTATTAGAGTGATACATAATTCTTTAAGGTGCTCAGTGACTTTGAAAAAAGTCTGGGCATTTGAGGTTATTAACAAAATCAGGTAATTTAGAACAGTACATTCTGTTTCTTCTGCAACAAATTTAAAGTTCACATTTTTTTACAATAAATGTATAATTTTTCAACTCTGCATATTCAAATGTACGTAGCTATTACTCTGTAGAAATATATATGCTGTGTCCTACTTTTGATGGAAACATACCAATGAATTATTTATTTTTAAGAAATTTTAAATTTTTTTTCTATTTAATGAACAAATTACATTTTTACATAGTAAAAAAGTGCCCTACTATGATTAAAAATAAATGCCAAAAATGTATAAATCATAATAGGCATTTTAGACAAAAATTGTTCAGAATTACCGCAGACCAATGTAAATGATAATTCATAAATTATCTATTATCTTAATCTAGATAATCAAATATAAGATTATTTTTATCTCATCTAGATAATATTTTTGGATTTCATCTGTTATCTTATCTAGATAAAAAATCAATTATCTTTGCACAACACTATAGGACGTTAGTTCAACTAGCAAATAGTAACTATAAATACGGTGCTAGCTTTCCAGATGAAATATTAGATAGTGTAAGATGAAAGTGTAATGGTGCTAAAAGACGGATGTCATAATCGCATCGGACGAGGGGTTATCGGCACATTAATCCATTTGCCAAAGAGAAGCTATAAGTACCATACTGTCGAGGTGCTGGTTTTAGAAAATGGGTGCTAGGTGGTGCTAAAAGTTAGAAGTCGTATTCTCACCCGGGGAGGCTGGCGTTACTTTAGTCCCCCTCCCCGGTAAACAATAACCATAAGTATGAAACTATTCTGGTGCTAGCTCTCCAACTTGGGTGCTAGGTAGTGCCAGTATTGTGGTGCTAAAGATTGGAAGTCATATTCGCACAGGGGGTAGCGTTACAGCCCTCCCGGTAACAAATGGTTATACCTTCGGTGTTGGTTTGGTGCTAGCATTAAAAATTGGGTGCTAGGTAGTGCCAGATGTAACATTCGCAGTGCTAAAATCTAGGAGTCATAGCTGCACGGGGGAGGGGGGCAGTGTAACGGATCCGTTAGAAGCACACTTTTCTACTAAATATAATTATAGCCTTTTCGGCACAACCGAATCGCAATCCCGAATTTCAATGCTACCTCAAAAATCGATTGCGATAAGTGATTTTCTATGAGAAACCATTTTCAGTTTTTTTAAGTCCTCGTCCCAAGCAACATTTTACCAACTACCGACTACTTTTTCACTAATTCCGACGTCAGAATTATTACAAATAGTAGTCGAGTAATAACTTAAATTTTGTAGTTGTAATACGACGTCGAACGAAATATTGCGCCGACCTCGCAAACCTACTGCTTAAGTCTGGACGATTTACCAACGTTGCTTTGCCGTTGGAAAACGACTTAATAAGGTTTGATATGTTTTCAAGTCATTATCCAACGTTGATGAGACGTTGACAACTGACTAAAATAGGTATGGTTATATTTTGAATAACTTACCAGACGTTGACAACTGACTAAAATAGGTATGGTTAAATTTTGAGTAACCTACCAACGTTGGGGTAGACGTTGGTGACTAACTGAATAGGTCAAGTTTGTTATGGAACACTTGCTAACGTTGGTTAGTGGCTTAATAGGTTTGGTCCTTTTTAGTTATTAACCAACGTTGGTTAGACGTTAATGACTAACTTAAGTAGCTCCGATTAATTTTTCGGTAATACACCTACTTCTGTATAACGTTGGTAACCGACTTGATAGGTAGCTACATTCATCTCAAGTAACATTTTACCGACTACCGACTACTTTTTTACTAATTATAGGGTTAGAATTATTACAAATATTAGTCAAGTGGCGTCTTAAATTTTATAGTTATGATACAACGTCGGAGCAACGTAGCTTGAACCTCGCAAACCTACTATTTACATCTAGCACATTTACCAACATTGGTTTGATGTCAGAAATCTACTTAATACGTTGAGTGTGTTCTTAGATTATTATCCAACGTTGATTAGACGTTGGTAACTGATTAATTAGATTTAGGTAATTTTTGGGTAACATTCCAACGTTGGTTAGACGTTGCTGACTGACGTAGTCGTCTAGCAACGTCGGTCGGACGTTGGTGTTAGGCTTTGGGTCCTTGGTCTAACATAACCTCAAAATCAATATCGATAATTCAGGTATTGATAGATATTTAGTAAAGATTTATACACCAACTGCAAGAGACGGTCGATATTATCGTGATTGTTTGGAATGAACGTTAGTGTTAGTGCAGATTTCTGCACCAAAGCCTACTAAAAGTTGGTGCAGGTAAAATCATTTAACCATGAAGTCGCTATTAGTAAAAATAGTTGCACTTATTCCGCCTTCGCCATATTTTCTGGTTCCACAGAAGGAAATAATAGGCGGCCATGTTGATTATGTGTACAATTATTTTAAGTACACAAAATTTGCCTCTTTTTTCAAATAAAGTAAGCAAAAGTTTTTATTTACTCGTAAAATTAATTAAACAATATTTCAATTGCGCTTTCTTTGGAAACGGAAAATATTTTTTGAAAGTAAAAAAATAAAAATAGTACTTTCGTTCTTAAAATAAACATTATTCTTATGGGTTCACTATATTTTTCGACCTACTTTACATATATGTATCAATAAAATTTCTTTCGTTTCAGTTTTTACCCCACCAGATTTGTTAAAATTTTATTAACAGTATTTTGTATATAATACGTACTCAATGGTAAATACGCCTTATCCATTTTATATAAATAGATAGGTACGACAAATAGAATAATATACAAAATTGCTTAGTTTCACTACCTACACCCGACTTTTGTAGGTCAGATTAAGGGCAAATTTTAAATAAGGTTGGTAATAGGCTGACAACCAACTTAAGCCGACGTAAAATTTGGTGAACATTTGTTCGGTAATCACAACGACTAAAGTCGGTCCACTACGTCGAATCGACCAATATTTTATTGACCAGATTAGTACAAATATGGGTCATCCCGACGTTTTGTGTACGTCGCACACCGACTTTTAGTTGCGAACAGCAACGTCGGTTCGTCGTCAGAATGTTGCTTGGGGTATGGTATAGGCCTCTTTTTACATGCGTTTTTCAGACGGCTTGGTTGCCTGCTCTGTATAAATATTAGTTTTCTTAGACAGTACCAATATTGTTTTAACATCTGAATTTTAATTTTTTTGTATTAAACAAAATAAGTTATCAATTACAAATTATAAAAGTATAATTTTAAATTGTATTATCAAGATCATTTAAAAGATTTATATTAATGCAATTATGCATCTTAGTTACAAGAAAATAAAATATAATGAAATACGAAATGTGGTCAAATACATATGCATTCATTCATATTATTCCCAAGAATTCAGTGAGAGTAGGTTACACACCCATAAAAATACCATTACAATTTCATCACTCAACAGTGCTTTATTAATTAAAATTATTAATAATTACTGATAATGCATTATTTTGTATCTATAAACATTAAAAGAAAATTTTTAGTTTTAAGGGATATTATATAAAGTGGCTCCGGAAGCATGTACAGAGTGACCAAAGAGCCACTCTTCAAGTATTTTTCTCAAAAACGGTGGGACTCTCAAATATAAACTGAACTTTTTCTAAAATTCTTTTATTCTATTAAAATATCTCCAGTGAACACACAAGTTCATTTTTCTACATAGGTTCCACTAACATCTAAGCAGTTACACCACTGGATTAGTAGTTTTTTTATTTCCATGTCATAAAAAGCAGTGGGAGGTGTCCGAAGCCAAGAATTCTTCTACCTCTTCGTTTTCGTTATATTACAGGTTAGAATCAACTTCAAAAATTCGTCCCGCTATGTTTCATATCAATTCAAATGTCTGAGAAATTTCAACCCGCACAGGCTTCTGACTTACATTCAATAACCGTGAAACTCATAGCACCGAAATTTTTCGAACCTTTAACTCGTTTCGAAAGATGGATTGCACATTGCCATGGCTTATCCCAGTTTTTTTCAGTAATTTCGTCCACTGTTAACCGTTAGTCACCTTCAATGAGGTCGCAAACTTCTCAATTTTTTCTAGGGTTATGCTGGTTTTTGGCGCCGCGAATGGGTTAAATTTACATCCGCCAACAAATGCCTTATGTCACGTAAATACTTGCATTTTCGATAACGTCACATTACCGAATTTACTAAATTCTCTTTATTTTTCATACACCCATAAATCACTTACGCGTAATTTATAAACAAAATCAGTATCTAGGATAACATTCCCTAGTAATGAAATGAGAAAGGTTCTCGATCCAACTAGTTCGCCAATACATCAAAATGACAGTTAAAAAATAGCAAATTAAAAATTTTAGAATTCATGATAAAGTAAAAAGAAAAATTCTCATAAAATTCCTTTATTAATGTGACCGGTTTCGTGAACAAGTAATTACTTCACATCATCAGACAAAGGACTACAATAGAAAATGAGTATGGTGGTTTCATACATACATAAATAAATGTTAATAAGTTAAAAAAAATTTAAAAAACAGGAATACAGAAGACAATTATTTCAATTTTTTACTAGTAAAAACTTATTGGTAAAAAATGTTTGATAAAATTTTTGTACAAGAAAGATTGAAATTATTTAAATTAATCAGGATTACGTTAGTTCAAAATTATAATATAGAATAATGTAAAATTTAAATAATTGAAATGTGTAAAAAAGGAGGTTCATTTTTATATAATACTTACATTTTTATAAATAAAAGCCAGGGTAGTCAAATTAAAATTAAAATAGTTTTGCAACATAGTCAAATTATAAGTAAATGTAAGATATAAAATTTTTGTTAGTATCTAATTAACTTTTAATAAAATTTCTAAAATTTAACGTGCTTCTTTTAAACACATACATACACTACAATAGTTAAAATCTAATAGGGGATAAATTTTTTTAAATGAAAATAGATTAAAAATAGTGCCCTCTAACGGACTACAATTTTAGAATTGTTTTAGTCTCATTTTCAATCAATGGTGGAAAATATCTAATTTGGAACACGTCACGTAGGAAAAGTGACATTTTCAGTAAACGGCGTGTACGAAACTAATGAGGGCTAACGCGCTTCAATTCACCACGAGAGGTGCTAGTGTATGGAAAGGTCAATGTCACTGGACGTTAATGTTTACTTTGGCTTTTTACCGCTAGTTTTTAGTAATTTCTACAAAAATTAGCTGAAAAACATTTAACACAATGATGGCAGAAGGGGAAAGTAGTAATTTACTTGCTCAGTAGGGAAATTATTGTACTTATCAGATATGTCTTATGTCATTAAAGTTGGGTTATAACAAGAATGAGCATGATGAAAACAACGAATGTACATGATTATTACTCACGATTTTCTATAGTAGATTCCTTTGGTAACGTATAATCGTCAGGATTAAAATGTTTCTTACAAACACACGAATGTTTCGAAGGAGTGAAGTTATCTCTATCAACTACTGTTTTAGGCGAGTTTTGTTTCTCGGAAGCATATGTCCGCCTTTTGTTTCCGAACAAAATTGAACTGCACAACACTGAGGCACAATTAACAAGGTTTCTTATTTGCTGGTGTACGAAATAATTATAACAAAACACTATAAAGTTTTCTCGCGCCTAACAATAATTTTTGACACGACCTTACTCGACCAGTGACACCAACTGGTGAGCCTGAAAACGTTAGCCCTCATTCACTTTTCCTTACCTGTTGCGCAAATTGCTATTGCTGATCTTATGCCAAATAATTACATGATTATTTGAGATATTGCTACCGGCTCATCTGTATAGAAAAATAAAATGGGACTTAATTGATTTTAGCCTCACTTGGTATATAATAACAGAGTCAGCATGTGAATTATTAAAACACATAAAATAAATAATTGATTACACTGACTTACCTAAACCTTAACAATATTTAAAAATATGTAAAATATAACTTCTTTTAATTTTTCAGTATATCCGCAAAAACAACAATATGCTTACGCTGGCTACCCCGTTGGTCAACCCCAGCCTTACACAGGGCCTTATTATACGACAGGATCAGCCTACGGACCATACAATTATTAATGGTTTCAAAAATTATGATGAAACAAACGATATAAATAGACTGTCTTCCATTACCTGTTTTTGTAAAAATAATGGCAATAAATCTTTTTTACACTAAGAATATTAGTGTAAAGCGTATATGTTTGGGAGAATTTTTTACGCTCAGGGCAAAATGTTTTTGCTAAATATTTTTTACCATCTAGTGTATTTTTCTTTTGTTTTTTTTTTAATTTATGCAGTTTAATACAAATGCGCAAATATTTTAGAAATATTAAATTTTAAATTATTACAAAGTTAAAATAAACTTCAATATGCAGCTTGTTTTTTCAATATACACTTAAAGACAGGATGTTATATACTTTTCTCGTAAAATTTTAGAAGTGTATGGTTATCAAAAACAGATTGTATATATTAGTTATAAATATATGGAAGTTCATTAAATATAGTGTAATATTTTTATATTATGTGCATATAAAATTAAGTGTATTTTATTCATACAGGATGTCCTGAAAACCATCTGCCTAACTTCGGGAATTGATAGAAAATCACAAAATACCATCAGTTTGTAATATAAACTTTTGTCAAAAGGCAAATTGTTTCCGAGTAAGACAGTGGAAATATTTACTATTTTCAGAGCCAACAGTATAAAAAAATATATTTTTTAAAAATCCTTTATAGTTGAATTAATTGATATATCATGTAATGGCGTTATCCCAAATACAAAGCTGTTTTTCTAAGGAAAAAAAATTGTTCTTATTATAAAAAATGACGTATACTATACTCCAAACCGTTCAGTGTATTATTGGGGTGAGGGAAATAATGCAAATCGTTATAGATATATTCAGTGTAAAAAGTGAGAGATAGATGTCTGAAGGTGCAACATTTTTTTAATTTTATCTCTCCATAACAGCTTGTCTCCGGCGAAAAAGACTTCATATTCGTGTTCAGCGTACCTTATTTGGGGGGGGGGGGGTAGAAAAATTTTCTGGAAAATTTAAGCATCTTATCGTATACTAAATAATTACCCTAATATTACTATTGTAATGCTTAGAAGACGATGTTACTTTTATCTTGTACAGAAATATAATGTTTTACACATTAAAAACCATGTTTTAAATACGAAAATGCATGGAAAATGCTGTACCGTGACAAATCATTCAAGTCACGAAGAAGTTAGGTGCGATTCTATTCTGTTGTGTCTAAAGATAGGACATTGTATAACTAGCGTTTAGTTTAAAACCAGATCGGATCATTTTTAGGGTAAGTTACTTATTTAGTCGATAACGTAATTAAAGAAATGGATTATATCTTTAAATATGTTATTGTTCAGCAAGGACCAAGGAGAAGGTATGAGCAATTATCTTTGCCAGGAAAGGAGAGGAACAGGTATTAGGTTAGGTTAGGTTGTATTATTGCACAAATCTACACATCATCAGATGCTCATTGCACATTATCATATCTTGTACAAATATCCCTAACTACCCTTAAATAAATTATTAAGATTGCATTCTTCAATAACATTCCTTGCCCTGTAAATTTTGGGTGAAAAAGGGTAAGTTTCAAATAGGGTGCCTTTTTACATTGGATTATGGTTACAATAACCTCTTATAATGAAACCACCCTTTCGTCATATTAAAATTATTCGCTAAACCAACCCCTTTTATTGTTACCATAATCCTATGTAAAAAGCACCCTATTTAAAACACCCTTTTCCACCCAAAATTTATAGGGCAAGGAATAATTCTTAATGTTATTGAAGAATGCAATCTTATTAACTTATTTAAGGGTAGTTAGGGATGTTTGCACAGGATATGACAATGTGCAATGAACATTTGATGATGTGTAGAGTGTGTCGGTATAATTGGTTTTGTGGTATCTCACAGGGGCGTGTTCTGAAAATCACCGAAAATAAGAATTCAGGAAATAAATAAAAATTGCAATAAATAAATAAATAGAAGCTAATGAAACAAATATTACCTTGTCGCCCGATCGCCTGTCATTAAGAAACTGTTAAATATAGTGCGAAATTGTTTGCGAGGCACTTTAGACACTATCTGAAACGCGACGCTAATTTCACATACATTTTAGTTGCATTTTTATCATGTAATGGCGTTATCCAAAATACAAAGCTGTTTTTCTAAGGAAAAAAATTGCTCTTATTATAAAAAATGACGTATACTATACTCCAAACCGTTCATGAGGGAAATAATAATAAATTTTTATTTTATTTCTCCATAACGGCTTGTCTCCGGCAAAAAAAAACTTCATATTCGTGTTCAGCGTACCTTATTTTGGGGAGGGGGTAGAAAAGTTTTCAGGAAAATTTAAGCATAAGATGCTTAAATTTAAATAATTAACGGAATTATGAATCATAATTCTATGTTATTGTGTTAAACAGTACAAGCGTCTACACTCTGGAAAGATACTTTCCAGCCCGCCCCAAAGAATACATATCTTTAACGATGAAAAATTTATATTTCAGTAAATATTATATATATTTCTAACGATAAATATCTTAAACGGCGCTTCATAATTACTCGAGTGTGTACTTACACAATATTTACAAAAAAAAACGCTACGTTTCGCTAACTATTGTATCTGGTTTGCTAAATCAAATCTATGGGTTTGCTATACTCTGTTGTTGCTACTACTGAGACAGATGTCATAAGGACGGCATACACGATACGGTTTACAACCGCCAAACCGGAAGGTTAAACCTTTACTCTTTGCTCATGCATAGGTATATGCTACGTTTTTGCAGCGAATTTTGTTCAGTGTTAAAAGTAGTGTGGTAAAGAGTTATCACGCGATGACTTCTGAAGGATTGGCAGTCACGTTGCTATAAACATGTGTAATAATATATAGGGTGTTCCATTTAAAAAATGAAACTTTATTTGACCACGGAAAATTTGACATTCTGGATGTTGTGAATACTTCAGTTTGTAGTACGATTGATGTACAACAACTTTTATATAAGACTCTTTTTTTGTATCTAAAATAATAAAGTCATTATTTGGACTTACATCGTAATTGGTACAACCGGTACTCTTGGCCTGCACCTATTCCAGACACATGCACGTTCTGACTTGTATACGGGAAAGCGAGCCAACAAAATTTCAAGTGCTGGCAGTTAATCGGGAGGCCGGGAGTTTTGGCCGGGCTTTCCAGCCAATGTAACCACTAATTATGTGGTTTGCCTTCCGGTTTGCAAACCGGAAGGCCTACCTTCCGGTAAACTGTATCGTGTAAGCCGTCCTATAGGTGGAGATGCTCACCTGCGTTGCGTAGACACAGAGAACTTAAGTCTAGTTATTTACGTCGTATATCTTAGAAATTGACGATCAATTAACGGGCGATCTGTTTGTGTACGCGTTGCGTGTATACCGTGTTTTCATGTTCTCTCACTACATAGGGATGCAGTTTTGTTGGAACATTCGGAGTAAAGGGGAGAGCATGGACTTCACCTGTTCTGTGGACTGATTGGCATTTTCGGTTTACATAAGTGTGTTTACCCCACGAAGGAGACTTTTTCAGCAGAAAACAAACTAAGTTACTAAGTAAATGTTCTCTGGTGCACACTCTTAGCCATTTTTATACCTGAAACCTAGTTATTTTATTTGTTTATCATCCATTCGTTACTAACGGGGCCGTCAACTTTAGATATAAGTAAAAAATTTAACATTTGCTGCAAAAAAAATAAACCTTATATATCAATAGCAATGCAATAGTGACATTTCACAAACTCAAGTTGTAGTTTTATCAGTTGTTATCACACCATAAATTTGAATATACTAGTGTTTCCGGATATATTTCGATAAATATGGTTACCCCGCGACATATTACGCGAAAATGATTTCATCAAAATTTTCTATTACAAACTGGCTTTATTTTGAGACATTGCATCGGCTCCCGAAGTTTGGCAAATTATGTTCGAGACACCCTGTGTAAAGTATACTACCGAACAAAAATTATTAACAGTTATTTATATTACCTAATTTTATGTTTAAATATTTTATATAAAACAGTAAGTTATTTTTTAAAGCTTAAATTTGTAAGAGAAATTTTTAGACAATAAATCTTTTGATATACCTACTGTGTTCTATTTATTTTTGAAAATGGAAGAAAAAAATTCAAATCGATGAGTCTATATGTAGTTTATATATTTTTAGTCAGAAATTATTTAATTTACAAGATAAAAATAGAAAAAAGATTGATTTATTATAAATCTTTCCATTTCTATTTTTGAATGTCTTAATTCTATTTGTAAAATTCTGTTGGGGCATATTTAATAGAGGTTCCAAATCTCCCCATTCTTAAATATGAAGTTAACTTTAAAAAATATTTAATAGAAATAAATTATTACAAATGCTTACATTTCTATTCTTGAACATATTATTTTATATGTAAAATTGTGAGAGGGCATATTTAATAAAGGTTTCAAATCTGTAGTTCAGCAATCGTTTTAAATATACCGGGTCCCACCGATTTCATAGGGACCGTATTGGTATTTCCTAAACGGTAAGCGATAGAAATTTGATCAAATTAGATAAAAGTTGCGTAATTTAGACCTCTTTAATATGCCATTTTGCAAACTGAAAAAATTTCAGTCGTTCCTGAAATATTTTGAAAAAACTGAAAATCACTGATTTTGTTTTTATTTATTTTCTCAATTAATATGTGGAGAAGAAATTTGAAATTTTGCATAAACAGATAATCAACCAAGACAAAGAAGTTGGGATTATCAGAAATATCCTATCTTTAGTTTCAGAGATATACTATGCAACTATTGTTTCTTATGGGCACCATATTTGTTTTTTATACCATTGTTCACACAATTCTGATTCTAGAATCATATTCGGCTTGTCCTTATTATACTTACCATTCGGTCTATTATGATTGTGGCAAAATTGAGTACCCAAATTCTTGTTACAACAAAACACACTCTTTGTTCACTTGTTAAATACAAGAAGTGTTACAGACGCAATTTTTTAATTTATAACTAAGTATGCTTTTAAAAATGAAATATTTTACTAGCGAAATATATATATTTTTAATTTATCATAGAAGTTTAAATACACAATTATTACATTTTACTAAATGTTAGAAATTATGCCAGTAGGCGATTTTTTGAAAATATTAATATCTGACTACACAAAAACTAACATAACAACTTTGGCTTCACACTTTTTTCATCTTAAGATGAACAGAGAAGTTGAGTTTACCTCATAGCTTTGGTAATGGAAATAGGCCGACGTTAAATGATATTAAAAAAGAAAGGTATAAAACAAATTTTAAGCCAATCATTTTGTTTTGGCACGTAATAAATGTTAGTCTCGGCACAGAGTACCTTATAACAAGGTCTTGGTATAATATTTATTTGACTTAATTTATGGTTTATTATTTTTTTTGTAAACTATAACAAACCAGCAACCTATTATTATTTGAAATTTGTACACAAAGGGTACAAATAAATTGTTAAAATTTCAGCAAAAAAACTCTTGATTTTTGTTTTTATATGCAAAAAAAGTGTATATTTCGAAGGGTTCTTCGTAAAAACGCACAAATTCTTGTCAGTTCTGAGTTTACATTTCTTTCACAAACATTATCCACAATGCCTAGTTTGACAAGTTTAAAATTATCGCCAGTATTAAGAGCTCTCTCTACACAATGGCCCTTATCGGCCATCGCCATGGGTCAACCACAGTTCAGCTATTCTCAACGAGCTTTAACTTTCAACTATGCACAGATGATGGGCCATTGTGTATGAACAGGCGTTGGCCACTATCCTCCACGTCCTTTGATATGTGTACAAAAAACCGACACATAGACCATTGTCGGCAATGATCCGCCATCATATGCCATCCTAAGACATTGCGCCCTCTACACGATGGTCGATGATGGGCCATTGTGTAGAGGGCTCTTTAAGTGACTTAACTGGTCTGATTATTGGTATGAGGGAGGCCGGATTTTCGCTTAGGGAAATTGCCAACCGTGTAGACTCTAACGTGACAATTGTTTTAAGATGCTGGTTAAGGTGTTCTGAAGATCTTCACGAGTGCGCCGCGAATCCAGACGCTCCAGGAGGACTATAGATCGTGGATAATGTCATTTGAGAAGATTGGCTGTAAAAGACAGGTTTTCCACAACAAGAACCTAAGGAAATGATTGAATGGAAACAGAGTATGGTGTCCGTATATACACGAAAAAGTTCTTTTGGGCTTCGTTCCTACCAACTATTCCATAACTCCATTTCATCGCGCTTGCAGGCTGCAATGGTGTAATGAGCGATAGTGCATTGAATGCAGGAATGGCAGTGTGGTCTTTAGTGACGAGTCCCGATTGTTTGTGAGCCCATGATTCAGGGTTCCCACCAACATTGGAATTTTGAATTCCCTGACTTTCCAGGACCAAAATCTTAATTTTCCAGGACCAAAATATGAATATTTATCACATTTTAATAAAACCTGTATACAAGTAGATTAGATGTACCTACTTATCAAAATTTGTTTCAGATCAAAATATGAGACTGTTATGGTAACTTTTATCGTTATATTGTTTATAAGAATTTATTTTAAATATTGGAGTTAAAATTCTACCTAATCTACAGGAATTTTGTATTATCATGAATAACTGACGATATTATTTCAGCTCAGCTGGAATTTGTTTTTACGTCGACCCATGACTCTTTAAAATATGTTCTTTTTACCATTTTGAGCTAAAATATTCGTTAACTGTAACAGCAAGTAAATTCGAAAATACAGATTTACTCACCATCTTGAATGTTGAATGTAATGCACCCGTCAACACAAAACCAATGTTGCACCTATTAATATATTTTTTACACCTATTTTTTATATATGTAAATATCTCGCAGGGCCGATTTAGAAATTTTTTACCAAAATATATAAAATTCAAATCTTATTATAGATAATTTTTGTACAGCAGAAAAAGTATTTTATGTGATTACTGAAATTCCAGGATTTTACTGAAATTTCTTGAATTCCCTGACTTTTCCAGGTCTCCATGACCACTTTTTGGATTCCCTGACTTTTCCAGGTTTCCAGGTTTTTCCAGGTTGGTGGGAACCCTGTGATTGATGAAGGAGGGTAAGACTTTTCCATGGCAAAAGCAGGAACTTACAACTAGCTGTTGAACGGCACACTGCCCTTACATGCCGAGTGATGGTTTGGGGTGCAGTATGTCTTTGTCGTAGTACTTAATATTTGCCAAAAATATATATGATACAATAAAATTTAAGCCAGAATGCAGGTTTTTTTTGGTCCAATAGAATGTAATTTTGAAGTGGCCGCAAAAAAATATCAAGAAATAAAAAAATTGGGAACTTTTTTTATACACTATACAAAATTTTCACATTACCGTCCCCGCACTTGTCAAACTATTTAAAATACTGAGTAAAAAATTATTAAAACAAATTACCTCAAATATATATATTTTTATTTCATAATTCATACCCTCTCATACAATTAAAATTTTTTAGTCAATATACAAATTAATATCGCTACCTACAAATTTCATTATTATATTATAAATAAATTATTAGCATATAACCTACTTACCTGTTTAGATACATTTACATTATTTATTATTTATATAATTACTAAAAATGTGATCAAAGTATCTCATTGTCAATCAAAAGCCACCAACATTTTGGGAAAAAAAAGTTGAAGCAGTAACTATACAAATGTGGTCAAGGGCGCCGTTTGGTGTTTGGGGGAGGCAAGAGGTGGCATTTGTATCCCCTGAACTAGACTCGCAGGTCCAGCTGTAAGTATTTTTTCGCGTGAAACCGTTGAAGTAACGATATTTAAGTGTTCCACTGCATTCCCGCGAGTAGTAAACGTTGAAGGATGATGTTTTGACGTCACGAGTGCGTTACCGCAGTTTCTAATTTAGTTTCACAGATTACAAGCTATGGAACCCAGTTATATAAATTCAGTTCAAGTAATTGCCAAGATTGAGGTGTTATCAAAAGTTGTCTTCTGCATTCAAATAATCTAACCAAATGCTGTAACCAAAAAAAAAGACTAATGATTGAGCCTCTCTGAGTTTCAAATAAAATAATCTTTGTAAATCGTTATAAGGAATTTATCTATTTCTTCAAAGAATCCAAAAAGAAAAATTCTGTTATTAAAAAAGGTAATATTTCAAATCATCTGTTAACGGCATACTTTAAAACACTGAACTACTAGATAACTTTAAATTAGTGTTGGCAGTCACTCAGTTACGGCCACCATGACCAGTCACTTACCAGTCAGGTCACGATGAAGTTGACTGCTCAAATAGCAACATGTCACTGACATGATCAACTTGACCGGTTTAACGTGTCTAAGTTGTCCAAAATTTTAAAAGTCCTGAAAGTTCCCTTGAAATTTTAATCATAACACTTGACATTGATGTGTAAATATTGATCACCTGTTTTTGGTTAAAGATATTGACAGAAATGCTCAGTAATTAGAGATGGGTGCACTTTTTAATTTTCTTTGTTAAAAAATGCCAAAAGAAACTCTCATATGAAAAAAAAACAATTGGCGGTAAAAAAACATGCACAATGCCGGTTCTGTGGCATGAAGTATCAAAGTCATGCTACCAGTTGTGGCCACAGAATTAAAGAACTAGAAATGAGAAAGCACACAAGATTTTATGAGAAAACACGCCTCACGAAATATATTTTTGACAGCGTTGTTGATAAACAATCAGATTCAGTTAAACCCCAAATGTTATGTTTGAGTTGTTGATTGTGTTCGATTATTTCGATCGTTGGTAAAACCAACAAAACAAAATCGACATTTGAGGTTAATTATCACGTCATTTCCTATCTTCAAAATATCACAGCCATAAAATATGCTATTTCATTTCTAAGTTCTTTAATTCTGTGGTTGTGGCTGGCGAATTTAGGTTGTCATATCTTAGTATTGGAGCATGGGACCCAGGCGATTTCTTGTCTCTTATCTCATAATTACCAGAAATGAAGAAATTTTGCAAAAAAAATTGCGATTGAAAACTGAGAAAAAAAAATTTAAAAATTCTCGCCTTATTTTTTAAACAATTTGTAAAATCATTGCAAAACATTTTTTTTTCCAGAATCCGTGAAAAATACATCCGACAGATTTTTAATTTCATAAAAAAATATTGCTTTTTTATAAAATTACACCATTCTGAAATTTTATTTTAGATTTATTTTATTATCTGCAAAGAGTATGGCAGGGTAAGCATGGGCGGATGCCCCTCAGAAATGTTGGGCTGATAATTTTACTTTGACATCACACCACTAAGAAAAAAATATTTTGTAAGTTATCACACCTCTGCGCACACTGGTTTTTGAAATAAATTAATTATTAGAATTTTGAAAAATATATTTTTTTCTAACAATGTAAAAATTCATTGTTTTGCTTTCTGTATGTGCTAGATACTGCAAAGAAGTATTTAATGAAACATTATTGAATATTTGCAGTGAGTAATATTCTAAAATCTTCCAAATTAAAACGTTTCAAAAATATAAAATAACACGTATATTGACAGACACTATCACGGAATTTTTTTTTATAAATGCCCCTTACTATGCTCCACAACATATATTTTGTTCAAAATTTCCGGAAGGATAGAACAGTGTTAAAAGAATTATAATTAATATTTAGGTGAGCTCAAATTAGACAATGGGTATTTAAAAAAAATGCCAAGAGAACCTAATTTGCAGTGTCCTTCAACATAAATCCCATTTATACAAGTATTATACACCATTTTGATGAGAATGACACATCCAATGGTACTGGTTTTTCTCATTTTTAAAAATGACTGGTTTCGTGACCCATATTGACCAGTCAATCACAGAGACAAACTGACCGGTCAACTACCCATCACTACTTTAAAGTTTCTTTTCTTAGTATATCTCACATTTTACTAATTAACTGGACAACTATAAACACCATTTTCGCGATTAAGCAACTCTAATATAATTAAGGGATGAGGTACATACCACTAATAACTGGCATAGCTACAAACGGTTTATTGCGAAAAAAATACTTTTTATCATTAAAGCACTAGCAGTTGACGTCACAATATCGCCGCAACAGTTGATCACTGGGCAATAGATGTATTTGTCATAAGAGTACATATTACAGGCATGCAGCTTGCCCCTATTTTTTAAGCTTAACTGGCAAGGTTCAAGATACTGAATAATTTTTGAATTATGCATATTTATGCATGATTCAAAAATTATTTACACCAAAAGCTGCAAAAGTGGCAGAACATGTCAAAATGGCGGTTTTAAAACAAAAAAAAAATCGTATATTTGAGCTTTCTATATGCCTTAATACTTCAAAAAAGTTACTTTAGAAGAAAATACTCCATAGACATTTGTAGCTGATGGAATAACAAGAATACTATGATTGAATGTGTTCCTCAATAGTTTTGAAAGTCGCCACCCGGGGCTCTGCGAACTCTTCTAAATCTCAGTAAGGGTTAAAGTGAGGTCATGGGACAAGTGATATGGTTTTTAAGGAAAACTGTTCTCAACTTAATAATTTTATAATGTCTATAAACAAAAAGTGCTCATTTATAACAATTGAACATTTTTCAGATCCTGTTTTGTTAATTAATTAAGAGTGATAAACAAAGGTTATCGAATCATAGAGAACAAAATTTTTTCCAGTACTATAAAATATACCGGATGCTGACATTTCTAACATTGATATGACCACCATTTTGTTTGTGATTCATTTCCTTCATTTAAGGATCATTTGAAAGAGTGCCTAGCAAACAGTTATCTGGTACAATTCACATATTCTCTTGGTAGATTTTCTCAATCCGGTGCAGAATGGCTGACAAGTTCAATGAGTTTAGAATTGAGACTTGCCCAAGTCGATTTTCAATGCACAAATTCAAATAAACCATATGATGAAATGAAATCATACAATTTTTTCTTTTTTTTTTAATAAGTGAGAAGCAATTAAAACTGTTGTGTTGTTTTATTTTAAAATCCACCGTAAGCAATATCAGATAGTGGCATTGACCATTCATCTTTAAACACTTTGTCATGATTTAAACTGTCATTTTGTCATCATCGATTTGAAAACCTAATTATGAATTAGATAGATAGATACACTTTATTTGATATTAGCAAAAAACCCGAATCTAAAAAATGTTCATTTTTAAAGACCAAAGGTAGCCGTTCCAGTTATGGACTTACATATAACTCCCGTACAATAAAATGAGAATAAACATTGTGAAATGCAATAGTACATGATTTTTTTAGTAATGAATTAATAACCTTACCTCATTGTTTTTTTTTTTTGGATATTACTAATTTCTTGCAAAATACAATACTTTCATGTAGTCGCATATTAATTGAAACAGTGAAGAAACAAAAAACTATGTTTTAAATGTAGGTGCCGTCATGTTACAAATATAGTTGTATTGACATCCTTTAAATGTAGAAGATTGGTACTTAATTACTGGAAACAATATAAAACAAATTTTCCTTAATTCATATGAATCACCTAGAACCTGAAACTAAATAACGAGGCACTAAATTAAATGTAGGTTTTGTACGATCATAAAGGGTCTGTTATAAATTGAAAACATGTATACGCGCAGTTCAAATAAATAAACAAGCAGACATATATGTAAGACAGAACCCCCACCTTCTACATACATCGCAATTGATGACACATAAGCTTGCGACCCCGATAATCAGCAGTTTGAAAATGTATTTTGATAGTCTTAGGTATTTTATTGTGAAAATAATGTCTCAAAAGGTTCCTGCGGGAAATACCGTAGACCGGTGGATACAAAACAACCCGGAACTAGAGTTTAATGACAACTTTATTTCAAATGCTGTAAAAAAGTTATTTTGTGTACAGGTATTTTAAATACCCTCCACGTCTGTGGATGTGGAATGGTCGTTTTTAGACAACAAATGGATTTTTAATGACAAACACCGGAACCTAACTCCAAGTCATTTAGAACAATTATTAATATGCCAAAAAAAGAATTTTTTGTTAAATGATCAAAGTAAGATATTGTCTATTTTATATTGTATGTTCATTTTTGTACATGAAAATATTGATGTTCACACGAGATGATTCCGCCACTGATTTTTGAGAAATGACTACCTGAGATGTGATCTTTGTTCATTAGTTCACGAGTTTATAAACATTATTTATAGAACGATGAGCGAGAGGCCCTGACGAGCTAGCCCGGGACATTAAAAAAAACTATTAAATTGAGAACAATTAGAGATAGAAATGGGATGAGATGGATTTGCCCTGTTCCTCTTTTCCTCAAAAATAATCTCACTTCTCATCTCTAACCATTTCTGTGAATAATTCGTGAATATTATCATTACACCAAACGTACCAATCCCTTGTTGCTAAGCATGGGCGCCCATAGGATAATTTTTAGGGAGGAGCAAAAGGCTAAAAATTAATTTCAAGAGAGGACACGAAACACATAAAATAACGGTGGTCAAATTCCTTTCCTTGCCCTTTCCCATAGGTATACATGCTTCAAAGGAATAAAATCCAACTAATGCATGTTCAAGCAAAAACCAATAAAATCCCGGATTCGTGCAAAATCCGATAAATCCAATTTAGTAAAAAAAAAAAATCAAGCAATACATATTTTTTAATTTTGCTTGGCCTTAATTCCTATCATTGTGATAAAATTTCTAAAACATTTACGACATTTGGTGAATTTCCACAAATTATTAAAATTGGGTTTATCGAGTTTTGTATATTTGTTCCTCATATGGCTCTGGTAAAATAAGTCGTATAACCTCTGCATAAATTGGACTACTGTATATTTCTTATCTTAATAAAATATTCCTATATTATACGATTCACGTTGAAAAACTTTTTATACAGGGTGCACAGAAATTATAAAAACTTAAAATTCGCTTAACCCATTAACGCCTAAAGGTCCCATATGGATCCACATGTTAGGCGGGATTTTAGAGGGGTGGGGACACCATATACAGAAGTCTAAGGTTATGTTCATGCACATGTTTATTCTTGGTAATCAACTTAAAAGTGAAAAATAAGTTAAAAAGAATATAAATTAATACAAAATAAGTGGTAATAAGCTTAAATAACAAGTTGTCAATATTAAACAGTGAAGAAAAAGTTATCTGATGAACAAAAACAAGAAAAGTTAATAAAATGCCGTGTGAAATATGTAAACAAGATAAAGAAATATTTCAATGTGATGGTTGTAAAAGGACTATATGCAAAGTATGCGGAAATTTAACAGCTTCAGAGGTAAAGTGTCTCCAGTTGAAAGAAAGAGTTTTAAAACTTTACTGCAAATCGTGTTTATCTACAGAAACATTTACGTTACTGCAAATTATAATTCAAGAGAAGGACAAATTAATTGATAGTAAGAACAAAATAATAGAACTACTAGAGCAAGATATTAAAGAACTAAAAGATAAATTAGCATCAAAGGAAATTAAAGAACCCTTATACAGTGAGGTGATAAATAGAAAAAAAGAAGAAGTGATAGTAATAAAACCAAAAAATGAAACACAAAAAAGTACTGCGACTAGTCAGACAATGCAAGAAAAAACTTGATCCTAGTTCTTTGGGAGTAAATGTTTCAAAATTGATATATGTAAGAAATGGAGGTGTAGCAATCTGTTACAATAACGAGAAGTCTACAGAAAATGTATGTAAGGAAATAGAACAAAAACTAGGGGAGGAATATGAAGTACAGAAGATTGCAAAGAAGAATCCTAAAATCAGAATAAAAAATGTTTTTAAAAAAGACCTTGAGGAGGAGGAGGCATTTGTCGAAAAAGTAATAATACAAAATTCAATAAAAACAGAAATAGAAAATAGAAAAATCAGGATTGTCCATAAATATATACCAAAAATAAATAGTAACCCAAATAAAATGAACGTAATTGTAGAACTAGATCCATTAACTTATAAGTCCATATGTAGAAGCAAAGTCATATGTATTGGATGGAGAGAGTGTCAATTTGAAGATTATATAAATGTCATACAGTGTTTTAAATGTCGAAAATTTGGCCATATTGCTAAGGATTGTAAGAATGAAAAACAAATATGTTCAGAATGTGGAGGAGAACATCGCACGTGTGAAACAGTCGCTAAAACATGCGTTAACTGTAAACATGCAACGGAAGTACTAAAAATACCAAATATTCAAACTAACCATGCAGCAAATGACAGGAATTGCATAGTATATAGAAGAATATATGATCAGATAAAAGCAAAAATCGATTATCCACAAATATACTATAAAGATCAAACAGCGCAATAGCAATTATCAAAACAAATATTATATGTAAATATAGAAAGTCTTATACCGCATAAAACACAATTGGAATGGATTGTAAACCAATGGAAACCAATCATCATTTGTTTGTCAGAAACACATATAACGGAGGACATAGAAAATAATGAAATAGACATTAAAGGATATAACAGCATTTGTACGTATTCACAGAGTCGGCATACAGGTGGTACCATAATATATGTTAAACAGGAATGTACATACAAAGTAATAGAAAATGAAATTCTTCAGATGAATATGTGGCTTGTAGGAGTGGAAATTGTAATCAAAACACAGAAATATTTTGTATTTTGCTGTTATCATTCTCCAAATTCTAGTGATTCGGATTTCTTAAACAAATTAGAAGATGTTATATCGGAGTGGACAATAAAAAATGGTATAATAATATTAGTAGGGGACTTTAACATCAACGTTGGTCTAAACTCATATTACAGTAATAAAATAAAAAATTTAATAAAAAACAATGGACTATATCAAAAAATAGACACTTACACTCGAGTAACTAAAGAAAGTAAGACAATTATTGATTTTGATAACAAATAAAAAAAGATGTAAAATTTCAAGTTCACTCAACACCTAAGATTACCGATCATTCATTAATTTCAATTGATTTAGAAGAAAAATATAATATCCCAGATAAAAAAATAACGATAAGAAATTATGAGAATTTTAATGATCTACAGTTCCAGCTAGATTTAAAGGACATACAATGGAAAGCATCAGATTTCAATAACACGGAATCGTTGGCAAACAAACTAGTTTCTACAATATTGCAGATATTAAACACCCATGCACCAGAAAAACAAATCATAATTAAAAGTAAATGGGGAGAAAAAAATGGTGGACAAACAGTATTAAACAAGAAATAGAACAAAGGGACATATTATACAAAAGAGCAGCGTTAACACAAGACGAGCAAGACTGGACAATGTTTAAACGACAGAAAAATAATGTAGTATCTCTAATTAGAAAACAGAAGCAAGAATATTATAAGGAAAAAAATTGATGATGTTAAAAATGACCCAACAGAGATGTGGAAAACGTTAAAGGAATTGGTAAAAGGAGGAAGAAAACATAAAAAAGAAGGAGTGATATTTAATAACAAATTAATTATAGAGGACATGCAAATTGCCGAAAATTTTAATGCATACTTCATAGATAGTATTGAGGAAATTACAAGGGGCCTAAATGTAAATAAAAATTATGATTTTATTATTAACCAAATGGAAAAACCAAATTGTAGGCTTGAAACTTTTAAATTATTAGAGATGAGGGGTTTAAGAAAAATTATTAACGAGATGAATAATAAAAAAAGTAGTACAGATGGAATCAATACGAAAATAATAAAATTAGCGTTTGAATCAATTGGTGACAAATTTCTACAAGTTATAAATAGCTCTTTGGAAACAGGAAATTTTTCTAATACATGGAAAACGTCCACTATAATACCAATAGAAAAAAAGGTTAATACAGATATATGTGAAGAATTTCGGCCTGTCAACATGGTCCCAACTTATGAAAAAGTATTAGAACTAGCAGTGAATGAACAAATAGTGGAATATATAGAAGATAACAACATATTAACCAAATATCAAGCGGGTTTTAGGAAGAATAACTCATGTGAAAGTGCATTACAAACAATTATAGCTCAGTGGAAAAGTGCATTTAACGAAAAACTTATTATCGGGGTAGTATTTCTTGATCTTCGAAGAGCATTTGAGACAATAAATAGGGAACTGTTAGTGTTAAAACTAAGAAACATGGGGTTTGTTAATAAAGTGATAGAGTGGATGGAAGACTATCTTGAGTATAGAACTCAGAGAACTAAATATGGCGATACAACATCTTCAGAAATAAGTACACAATTCGGAGTACCACAAGGGACGGTCCTCGGTCCAAATTTATTTATTCTATATATAAATGATATAGTAAAACATATAACAAAGGATTGTCATATACAGCTCTTTGCCGATGACACCTTAATTTATACTATAGGAAATAATGTGGACGATATATTAGAAATATTAAACAGTGCTATGATTAACTTAGAGAAATGGTTAGGGGAAAATAATTTAAAGGTAAATGTAGATAAAACAAAGTACATGATAATAAAAAATAAATTCAATGTAACAAATATAAATAATAATGGTGTAGTTACAATAGGTGGTCAAAATATTGAATGTGCCAAAGAATTTAAATATTTGGGGGTAGTAATAGACGACCAATTAGATTTTTCGAATCATGCAGTGTATGTAAGTAAAAAGATGGCAAGAAAAGTTAACCTAATGGGTAGACTAAGTAACGATTTAAGTCGCTGGTCAAAAACAACAGTTTATAAAAGTATTATACATCCACATCTCAACTACTGTTCAACAATACTCTATTTACTTAACGATACACAACTTTCCGTACTACAAAAGAAACAAAATCAAGCACTTCGGGTGATATTAAAATGTGATAGATATACTAGTATAAAATTTATGTTGGATAGGTTAGAAATTTTTAGTGTAAGACAAACTATTATCTATAATGTTTTAGTATTTATTTATAAAATGTTACATCAGTTACTTCCGCATCATTTAATTGAAAATTGTATATTCGTTCAAGATATTCACAACCATTTCACAAGAAATCAAAATAATTTTTATGTTCCAACGGTTCGTACAACATATGGACAGAATAACTTGTTTCACAAGGGACTTTGTAAATATAATGAATTACCAAATGAAACCAAAGATAGTGCAAATATATGGTCATTTAAGAAACAATGCAAAATATATGTAAAAAATAGTATAGGAATTTAATCTGCGATTTACAGTGTGTGTGAGTATATATGTATGGTAGCGTATATATGTATATATATTTTTTTTGTCTCATCCTGTTATATTTATATTACTTATTTATTATATTATTTAAATCTGTATTTGTATTTAGCTTCTTGCTAATAAAGATTATTATTATTATTATATTATTATTATTATATTTTACGACTTATCTGCTATTAGTCTAACTGTAGTGCATTAGTACAGTTCAATAAGCGTTTGAGAGAGTTTGTGCTGTTCAAGTGTTAAATCTTACGAATTTATCAGTGTTAGAATACCCAACAAACATTTTTTGTTGACAAAATATGGACATCAACTTTGTGTAAGTCATTTTGTTATTATATGTTTCTTTTTTTATTCTATAATAAGTTATGAGTTAAATTACTAATATATAAGGACTTCTTTGGCCATTTATAGAATTGTAGAATATTTTTTATTTCTTCCTGAATTTTTGTTGTAAACATTGCTGTTCCCATATGGGCGCGTTAGGCGTTACCTAGTTACGATTATCTTTACTTATCGAGTACTTTATTTTAGTGGTATATCGCTTCAAGAAGCTTTAGATATTTCGTACGATGAGGGAGATGTTACTGATATATATATATTGAACCGCCTGAGAGTACTGTTCTCACAGACGAGGATTCCGCGGATGAGGATGGGGGAGTGGCAGATAATTTGAGTGCCCGACAACTTTCGGCTCCGGCCGAGGTCGTTTTTGGGAATAAAAATAGGTTGGGGATGGAAGACATTGCTGTAGATCATTATGAAACCGCATCAAGTCCTTGTAGTAACACCATAACAGTGGAAACCAAACCAAATGCTCCCAAGTTTATCCAAGGGGATTTACAAGCTGCTTGTCGTGAATTCAATTCTGGAAATTTTGAAAAGTATCGTTCTATGAGCTGCGTTGAGATATTTGAGCTTTTTTTTCCGATGAATTGCTACATAATATTATAAGAGAATCTAGTAATGCAATATAATAAAAATATGGGAGGAACCGATCAAATTGATAATAATATATCATAGTAAGCCGATCCTCCATAATTCAAAAACAGTAACAGTATTTTGACATTTTGTAATTTTTACAGCTATCGAATTGGGATTCGTTCCAAAAAATGGTATTGGCCCATATTCACCTATTTAATTGATGCGGCAATTCAAAATGCCTGGATCCTCTACAGAAAAAGTGGTCGAAAAATTACTCAACTGGAATTTCGAAGAAACCTTTCGCAGGTATAGTCTTTCAGATATACCTAGTAATTTTTTGATATATAATTTAAATCTTTTTGCAAATTTTAGACATACCTAACGAGATACCAAGTGCCCGCACGTGCTCCTGGCAGGGTACCAAAAGCTGCAGGCAGTAACTTTAGAGTTTGTAATGACATACGATATGATGGACTACACCACTATGTGATTCCGGTACCGGAAGGTAAAAGAAGAAGATGTGGTGGTGATAATTGTGGCAGCCGAGGTAGAACAATGTGTTGCAAGTGCAATATTAGACTTTGCGTTGACTGCTTTCGCAATTTTCATACTCAATAATTATATTTACTGTTATAATTATAATTTATTTATCATTTTTTATACGTTCTAAATAATGTAACATCTTATAAATATTATAGTGGCTTTACGCCTAAAGGTCCCATATGGGAACACCATTTTTTGAGTTTGTGTCTGCCAAAAAAAAAAATTAAAAAAGGCAAAAACATGTTTTTTAGTCTCATTTCTTTCATATCTATGGAAAAAATTTGATGAATTCGATAATTTTTATTTCTCGGCGTTAATGGGTTAAGAGTAAATTGGCCTTATCTTTAATTTGGGTACAAAATGTTAAATAAGAAAGTTGTTTACATTTTATACATCCAGTCAAAATCCAAAGTTTCGATTGAATATTATTTTTGTAAATTACGAGTTACAAGTTTTACTAGGTACCATAGGGTACCATTTCATTGTTAGGTATTCCATAAATTCAGAATTGTTGTTACAAAATTAAAGACAGGCCTATTCAGCAAATTTTATGTTTTTGTAATTTTTGAGCGCCGTGTACAAAAAATATAGTTTCTCAATGTGAACCGTATTTCTTTTGGATAGCAAAATCTTTTATGTGGTAACTTTTTCTTGAAAAAATTTAATATTTTTCCAGTTTCACCTCTTGTAAACCCCATATGGGGACATATTGTATATTCTAACTCTTATAGATCACATGAATATCCAGTACAAATGTCTTAGGATACCCATCAGATGTTTTTTTTTTTTTTAATTTTTTATTAATGAAATACCCCCTTGAATTTCACTGTAACGGGCGCCCAAGTGTACAGTTAAACAACACTCTATTGGAATTGTTAATTGGTGAGTTTTATCATCAGCATAGATAAACATTTTAATTTTGAAATTGTTTTACTACATTACATGAATGAACAATATTCTGTCAAAATTTATTTATTTCCGAAAGCCTTTAAGACTGGCTCTCTATGCCATTCTATATCCTATAAATACAAACAAATGAAAAATATGAAGACAACCAGCTTCTTCCAAGTGATAATCTGTCAATCAAATCATTTTTTAAATATTTACTTCACTTTTGACTTGAACATTTTTATCAACACTACTATCTTCTCGCTTAACATTCACATCAGTCTGTACCATTTCCGAATCCATCTCATTTTCGATTACCTCAGATGTTGTACTCTCATTTAAATTATTTCTTCTATCAAACTTATTAAATGCTTTTTGCCAGTCATTCAATTTAGTTTTTTCAGAATTATTTTTTGATCGTCCACGTTTACTTAAATTGCATTTACCTTCAATGTTATTGTCTGCTTCTTTAGATCTATTTATGTCATTTTTATCTTTAACAGCACTTCCTGTGCTTTCACACTCATTCATATTATCTTCATCTACATCCATAACTTCCATATCATTTTCTACGCCTTCACATTCGTTTATATTATTTATAACATTCTCCTTGTGATGTACATCAGCAAAATGGTCCACAAGTAAATCTCGTGTGGCGAAACTCGTCACAGAAATCACAGTCGTGTTCATGCTCAGTTTTCTTGTGCCTACCTAAGTTCATGTGTTTTTCATATGATTTTTTGTGCTTGAATCGTTTTTTGCAAATTTCACATTCAAAGGGTTTGACAGTCGAGTGTTTTATCATATGGTATTTTAGGTACTGCTTAACCCTAAAAAAGAGAAAAAAAAAAATTAAAAATGGGTCGTAAAGTATAACTGAAGGGGACAGGAAAAGAATAAGGAATGTCACAAATCTATTGTTTCGAGATATTTGCATTTTAAGCATTAAAAACCTAATTACTCCTATAATACTGACACTAGGAGAACTAAGATCATTTAATATAATGATGACAAATTGATTCATTTGAAATCTATAATAAAAATAAAACTTATTGAGTTCTATAGCAACAGTGGTAGAGTTAATATTTATGTTTCTCTTGCTTATAGAATACAAGTTGTTTTTTTTTAAATGTCAAGTGAAAGTGATGGAAATTACAGTGAAATGGACATTTGTGGTAATGGTCAATGGAAAAAAGTAAAGTATAAACGAAAAGCAAGATCTAGATTAGGAAATATTTAAAAAAAACAAGCAACTATCAACAGAAGAAATAAATGAAATTATTATCGGATAACATAAACCAGAAACATCAAACAGCCAGTCCACAAGTAAAAAGCACACATATAAAAACACAAGCTTTAACAAAAACAGGAATAATGATAATGAAATTCCACAACAAACAATCAGAAAATGCAAATTCATATACACTGCTCAACACTAGTACAAATGAAGAGATTCTCACACAAAAAGAACAGCACATAAGACAAAAACATAATTAGTCAACCATTAAATAAGCTTATTGGTCAGAAACATATTCTAAATTACAAAGAAACTCAACCCTCATCGTCTATGCCAACAAACACTCATGTTTCTAATCATTCATGCAGCATGGTCATCGGATCTGTAGAACATGACATTACAGAAGAGGAAATTAGCGAATTTCTCACGCATTCTCATTCACAGGTACTGCAAAAGAATTGTTGCAAAAGCCACTAACAAACCTACATACCTCATAAGAATCATTATGGAATACATGAACTCCTCAGAAAAATTACTTAACGAGGGCTTCTTTTATAAACACAGACATTACCCGGTCTATTCAAGCTTACCACCAGCTTCAATACCACAACCTTGTTCTAGCCAAAAATTTACACATACACGAGATAACTGTACCACACCAAGAAAATGCACTAAGTGTAATGGACCTCATCACCATACCAAGTGTAATACACAACTTCCACCAAAATGCACAGGATGTGGTATACAAGATCATACTGCATGGTCACTAAAATGTCCTAAGACCTATGAAACCAATTGAAGGCATACCAAATAAACAAATCAAATCTGTGAACAAAAAAATCAAGCGAAATAGACCCAAAAATCACCAAAAAATTCAAAGATACACTCCCAAGTTACAGTACACGATATGATCAATACTTACTTAAACAAACTAAATAAAGAAAAATACATCGACAGAGCAGAATTAATCTCTAAACTAAGAAAACGATTTGTAGCATTGATACAGTTGCACATTTTTCAGGAAGCAGAATGTATATTTTGATGTTTGGTCTCGAACAACCTTCGACAATATCTCCAACTCAACCAATACAAGGGATTAATAATGTTCAAGTTCACGTCGATAGTTAAAATTTTATATGCAAATGTAAACAGCTATATACCAAAAAAACATCTTATCAACAATATTATAAAAAAAAAAAATCGCATCAACTGTACATTATTTGTAGAAACAAAGACCAAAAGTACTAGTAACACAAAATATAAGAATTGGGATGTTCTACAGTTTGATGGCAACGTTGTCAATAATAATGTGAGAGGAGGAAGTCTTGTGCAAATACACCCTGAATTAAGGATGACGAAGGACAATCCATCGAAAGTAAATAATCCCCTATGCGAAGCTACCCATATCTCCATTCCGTTTCTGGAGGATAAGTTACGCATATTTTTAGTATACATTCACCCCACTACAAACATTGATCAACCTATATTCACGAAAACAGCATTGTATAAATATTGTATCATAGGCGATTTCAACATCAACAAGAACAAGCAAAAACAGCTTAATAATTTCTTAGAAACCGCCAATTTTACAAAAGCAAATACTCCCTCTACTTTTCATATGGCAAACAACCCAGACACAACACCACACCTAATACTTTATACAAATAACCTTAAAAATAATATAGAGAAAATCGACACATCTGGACATTGGTTCCGACCACTCAGCATAAGAAATATCACTAAATCTGAATAGCAAAATTGAGGACCAAGATGAAAAAAGAATTAACTATAATAAATGTAATATGGAAGAGATAAACAAGATTATAACAAAATACATATGCAGCATGTACCAATGGACAAGGACACAATCAAACAATTTAATGAAAAGCTGATAACAACAATCATGGAGAATACACCCAAAGAACAAGTAAGATACTACACGTATAAGATACCACCATATGTATATCATTAGAATGATAAAAAATAAAAAAAATGTACAGAGACTATTTAAAAAAATCCAAGTGAAGATTACAAGAGACATATCAACAACTACAACAAGGACATTCAAAAACTTATAAGGCAATACAAAGAAAACAATTGGATGAAAACATGTGATGAAATAAACAAGAATCAAAGGAAAAACTACTGGCAACAAATCAAAAAACGTACTCAATACAAACCACACCAGAAACTACCTGTCCTAGAGAAAAATAACAAAACATATAACTCTGACCCAGAAAAAGTACAATTATTTGCAGATTATTATGAAACCTACATGGAAAACAACTATCCTCAATTTGATGATGCTCAGTATGAAGATGTCAACAACTGGTACGAAACATATTTCACTGAACACCCAGTGCCAGAGACAAAAGATGAAGAAACCTATTTTGAAATACTCCATAAGGGTAAAAACACAGCACCGGGATACGATAATATCATGAAAAACATAATAAGAAAACACAAGTATGAAATAAACATATGAATACTGTCTCAATCACTGTTATTTTCCTCCAGAATGGAAACATGGAATTTTAATCACTATTCCCAAGCCTAACACCGACCACATAAATGTTATCAACTATCACCCCATTACGTTACTTTCTGTTATGGGAAAGAACTTTGAAAAAAATCATCAAAGCGATATTACAGAACAAAGTAGGACATGTTATTCCCAGGTATCAGTTCGGCTTCCAAGAAAAGTGCTCCACTGTACACCCCTTAACAATCATCGCATCTAACATACAGAGAGCAAAACTTAGTGGTCAATGTAGTGCTGCCATCTTTTTTGACATCCATAAAGCTTTTGACAGTGTCTGGCATCGTGGCATATTATACAAACTTATGATAAGCAACTTCTCCAGATATCTGCTTTTTCTCCTCAAAGACTACATATGTGGAAGAACTGTTCAAGTTAAAATTAATGACCATTTATCACAAAACATTACAATCCATCAAGGTGTTCCACGAGGCTCTCCACTCTCTTGCTCTACAATATATATTGTTATGATATATATAACTTTTATTCAGAACCAGAATATTTAAACCTAAATTTGTATATTCTCCAATATGCCGATGATACCGCACTCGTAAGCCATAACAAGAACATCTACAAGACAGCAGAGTCACTTCAGCAACTGATGAACAGAACATTAACGTGGTTCAACAAATGGCGAATGATCATGTTTAACCATAATATATCCCCAAACACTCCAACAATAACTGTTGACAATAGCACAATATATTGTCAACCGGCAGTAAAATATCTTGGACTCACAATAGACAATAAGCTTAATTTTAACAAACATGTCAAAGTAATTAAGAAGTGCATTGCAAGAAGCAGACACTTCCGCAGCCTAACATATAAAAACCAAGGAATCAACAAAAAAAACTGCTGCCCATATTTATAGTACAATCTGCCATCCATTATTAGAATATAGCCACCCACTATATCTTAATACAAGAAGACCAGTCATAAAAAGCCTAGAAATAGCAGAAAGATCAACATTGTGATCCATTACCAAAATCAGACACCCCAGAAATCCTCTCAATAACCCTCCCAACAACCTTCTCTATGAGATTACGCAAATAACACCAATCAACCAAAGATTACAATCCCTAACCATAAAATTTGCTAAGGAAATAAATAACATTGAAATAATACAACCCCTTTGCAAAACAAGGGAACAAGAATTACCTAGCAGAAGAAAATTTCCAGAGCTAATCCTATGGAAACACATCACCGCATGAATAATATACAATGAAACAAATCTGTTTTTTTTTTACAGATATTTATTCTGTAATGAAATGAAATGGTATGTAAATTATTTTAAACAGTTGTAACAGGCTGAAGGACCTCGGTCGATGGCCTTTTGGTGAAATCAATAAAATACTTTTATTATTATTATTAAAACTTATTTAATTATAATAGAAAAAGTGGAAATTTCCCTCCAACGTACAAGTAAAAATTGAAAAAACCAAGGAATGTCACTTGTTTGAAAGTATTACAGCTTCATTCATGAGGCAATTCAGTGTAGTAAATCTGGGCAAGCACTCCACAGAACCTCTTCAGGACCATCAGATTTTTGTACTTTTCTGCCGCAATTGACAAAAAGTCTGAAATAAAGGTTGAATCTTTACAATTAACTCTCAAGTAAAACAAATTAATAATTTCATCACATCAACCATCATTCTTGCTTTTTCCTTTTCTCATACATTTTCGTTCATATCACAATGTATGTCACTATCGGAGGACATTACATTTACAATAATTATTGTTACTAAAACTGTGAAAGTATTAATTTATAGAAATAATCCACTTTTAATTCAGAAAACAACAAAACACAATCAAGACACATAGTAAACAAACGAAATGTCTGCTACTCTACCTATAGATTGGATGGACTCTCCCTGTTATTTTACATTGCCGCGTAGACGTTCCTTGTTTTTAACCTTTTAATGGACATTTCAAATATAAATTGTGAACATACTATTCCAGTTTATACCCTCCATGTAAATAAATATTGCGTATTTGTCCATCAGATAACATGCAAATCGCAAAAATTGAAAAAAATGTGACATTCCTTGTTCTTTTCCTTCCCCCTCAATTGACCCATATAATTTCCCACATACCTGAATTTTTTGAAGACAAATCTCACACTGAAACTTTTCTTCTGTTGCGTGTGAGAATTTGTGAACATAAAGTCTGCGATTTGTTTTGAAAGTTTTTGCACACTGATCACACTGGAATGACCTTTCATCACTATGAGTAGCAAGATGATTCTTTAGGCTACTTTTTGTGGAATAGCCTTTTTCGCAGATGTGACACTTGTGGTCCCTTGCACCAGAGTGAGTTACGGAATGTGTTTCAAGATTATACCTGGAATTTAAAAAAAGCAAATCAGTGTCATATGCAACATCAGTATTCAAAGAATAATGTCTGAAAACACCCAACTACCAGTGAATGTTTGTTATGCATAATAAAACATCCGACAATAGGTTGTGGTGATTTTGAACACGCTGTGGTAAATGCCTTATAATATGCAATTTATTATTTTTAAAAACAATTTGCTTTAAATGTGCTTCATTGTAATATACATTCTTGTAACTTATCAATAAAATACTGAATCACATGTTACAGCAATTCCCGATCAACTAGTGCAATTTCTTCCTTCCTAGTTTTTTTAACTTCCCGCTAAATTGAAAATTTTCAGAAATCTCATAACTTTTGAACAGCTTGACCGATCGAAACGCGGTTTGCGGCATTCTAAAGTGGTTGACTCAACTTAGATTGCCTGAGAATTAGAACCAATTGGCCCGGTAGATTTTGAGAAATCTCAAAAATAAAATTTTCAAAAATTTGTTTTTTTGGAATATCATTTAGACTACTGAACTGATCAATTCCAAAATCTAATCAGCTCTTCTCCTTATAAAACAACGTCGATTGTCGCAAACCGCATCAGAATGGTTGATTCGTTCGAGAGATATCGATTACGAAAAATTCGCAAAAGTGTTTTTTTGAAATAACATTCAAAATTCCTGTCGGATCGATTTTTGGTACTAAGATAACTTTTTGTACTTAAAAAACTGCATTGAATGCCGTAAACCGCATCAAAATCGGTTGATTTGTTCAAGAAATATCGATTACGAAAAATTCGCAAAAAAAGTGTTTTTTTGAAATAACATTATAAAAATTTTTGTCGGATCGATTTTTGGTACAAACATAACTTTTTGTACTTGAAAAACTATTACTACAAACTGCATCTCGATTGGTTAATTTGTTCAAAAGATATCGCAGTTCAAAAATTACAAAAAAAAGTGTATTTTTAATATAACTTCTACATTTTTCACCTAATCGTAGAGCTCAAAAATATATGTGTATAATATTTTGAGCTCGGAGAGGTCAAAAAATTAACTAATACGAATATTTTTGAGCGCTTTAAGCTCGAAAATAGCGGGAAGTTTCTGGGATGGCCTGCAGGGTCAACCGATTTTCAGATTTTTTTTTTATTCATACAGTGTGTGAATCAATATTCTATAACTAGTTTGTAAAACATCCATTTGAATTTAAGGAAAAATGTTTTTTTTGTTGCCGGTCCCATGGGACTAACGTGGCGCTATGATGCAAAACTTGAAACTGAAAAGCGAAATGTTGCAAAAAACAAAACAAAAAATGTTAATACAAAGTGTAAAGATTGTGAAGGCCAACCTTTTCTTTGCCTGGAATGCTTTATTAAGCTGCATAAAAACTTAAAGTAAAAATACATCTAAAGAGCCCTTCTTTCAGCAGAATTATTACTTTTTACTTCCTCACCCCTCAAAGTGAGGAAGTTATGTATTCGCCAAAAAAAATTTTTGAAAATTTTTATTGCATTTCTAGATGAATCTCAACGAATTATGACGAAACACAAAATTTCAGACAGAAAAAATTAAGGCAAATCTAAGATTTGCATCATATTTTCTAAAAGGAACAACCATCATTTTATTTGTGTTTCGTAACAGTGGTTCACAAAATTTTTATTTTCAGATTTAAAACAAAATGTACAATTACTAAGATAATACAAACATCGGACATTTAATATGCAGTTGTTATAAAGAAGATTGGTATCAGTATCGGTCGATTAAAACTAATATAGTCGTGTTGTCGATTATTTAGTATTGAGAAAAGTAAAATAACTAAAATATTGTTTTACTGTCATTTTGAAAAAACTCATTTTATGAAAATCTTACCTTGAAGCAAACACTTTATCACAATGTGGACACTTGAAACATTTGTCATGAGTTTTTACATGATTTTTCAAAAGTGCTGTGTTAATGAATTCTTTATCGCAAATATGGCATTTTTTCATAGTCCCATCTTGCTTGTGCTGCAGCCTAATGTGTTCACTTAAATTCTTTGCCTTGTCGAATTTCTTCTGGCAATATTGGCACTCTACTGGCTTGCCTTCGTTATGCTGTTTTCTATGCTTTGTGAACAATGCCCGATCATAAAAAACCTTAAAAAGAAAAACTTTAAATACCTAATCAACAGTTTGTAGAATAATTTACCTCTTTGCATTCCTCACACTGATTTGGAATATGTGCTCTCTTAATATGTCTTTTTATCCTATACATAGAAGGATATATTCGTCCACAATATTCACAGGGAAATTGTAATTCTTTGTGGAAACTTATATGATACTCTAAACCTCGGTCACTATTAAATGTTTTACTGCAAAGTCCACATTTTATTTCCGTCTTTGTACCATGCCCTTCCATGTGCTTCCTGAAATCTGGAAGGTTCTTGCAGTCTTCATTGCAAATCTTTAAAAAAATTATGATCGTCAATAAGGACAACAAAAAATAAATAAATAAATAAAAATTACTCATACATCGAATATGGCAATATTTTTAATTTTTTTTATTTCTAAAATTGCCAGTGAGAAATCGTTAATAATATTTTCACACAATTTAAAATACAACAATAAAATTATTTAATTCATATAGACCACAACTAGGAAATACAATCCAAGAGGGACACAACTAGGGAATACAATCCCGGAACTTCGGGATTGATTCCGGGACTTAAATTTTTCTAATACATATTAATAATCTAAATAAAAAAAAACTGATTAATAAAAAACTTTATATACAAAAGCTCGAAAAAAAATATAGTTTTCATATTACACGCAGGTCGATTTGTTTGATGTGACCTCACAATCAGTTCAACTTTGATGGTTTGTAACTTTAAAATGAACTTTATGGAATTCTGTTATACACATTTTATTCAGAAATTAATTTTGAACAAGATCACTCTTATATAAAATCTGTGTATTTCGCTTTGTCTCTTTACTAAATTTAAATTCATAGGAGCCGCGCGCCCGGCGAATTTGCAGCTCAGCCCGTAGATATATTACTTCGGGGTGCTTAGCATAAAAACTATCAATTTTATCAAACTTTTGTATGTAACCTTTTTTGCGTAAAATTTAATGCTGTTTATTTTTTTCATATATCACATTATCAAAGAGATATAGTCACTGATTGCGGAAAATAGAGATTTTTTTTAATAACGAATGGACTTCTTGTTAAACAGTTATTAAAATTAATATTTTTCCGATTGCATATTTTACCTATAACATATTTTTGGCCTTTTATTAAATTTTTTAACAGTTTTAAAATTGAACTAATCATTTATTGTGCCAGAAATGTTAAAATTCAAATAATGGTTATCCACAATATAGTGGAGTAAAATCGGCCCGAAATTATGTCATTTTCTAAAATGAAGGTACAGGGTTGTTCATTATAAATTACCCACCCCCTTATCATTGTTATTATTGCCTATAGGAAAAAAAGTTTTGAATAAAAGTTGTGTGGTTATGACTGAATTTTGTTAAAATGCTACCTAAAGTATAGTAGCGTGCAGATTTCAGGGGATACAAAAAATATTATATTTTTTTAAATAGAATACCCTGTATATTGTTAAATTCTTGGAATGATCCTTTGTTCCTGATTTCAAAAATATACCATACGTTACCCCTACCGTACACCGTTTTTGAATTATTAAACGTCGAATATCTTAGTTAAACTAGTTATTGTAAATATGGAAAAGTTAACATTATTAAAGTGAGCTATGAAAATGACAACTATTATGTTTACAGAGAGAAAGAAAAAGTCTAAATATTTACTTGTTATATACAAAATAACAAAAATAAACGTGCAGCAAAAAGGGCATATCCTATTCTTTTCCTAAATCTGTCTGTCACTTCCTGCCACCAGGTTGTTGAGCAACGTGGGATTTTGTCTTGAGGCGTCATACAGGTAACACCTATCGTGTTGTCCTTGTCTATTAATTCTGTTATTTTCAGTAAATATCTTTTAAATTTGCAGTCATCCTTTAAAAACTTATGTAGAATATGTAACCATAGTAACCGATTGTCTGAAATAATGGTATATATTTCTCTAAGGGACTGTCATTTGAAAGATTATTATAACTTATGGAGTTGTAGGTTAGGGTAGCACATATTAGGTCAATGACATGAATGGTTGATCTATATCTACATTATATGTGTAAGTGTCTGAAACGTACTTTTTGCTTCCCAAATTTATCTGTTTTAGTGAACGAAGATGACAGTGGATTACATATTGCACCTTCACAGGAAACCGTATTGTTTTTGTTCCGAGGATTTAAATTTGAAAAGGGAGGGGAAGGAAACGTGAGCTTTTACTAAGGATTGCCTAAATTCCACAAGTGATTTGAATTTTGGGTTAAATCTTCTTGCCTATATGTTTTAAGCACTTTGTTCACTACCTGTGGTAATTTCTGCAATCTCAGATTCTTCACCGAAGGTGAAATTTATGGGGGTTTGCAATATTACTCCAGTGTCATTAATGCCTTTTTATCTATGGAAAATTTAACGTTATTTATGTGTAATAAAGTAGGTATCTTCAAATACAATTCTTATCTTTGATCACAAGAACAATTATTTACCCTAATTACTTGTTTCGAGGGTTGTCCCGGTTGTTGTTTTCATTTTTGAGGGTGGACAAATTTCAGAAATGGTGCTATAAAGAACATTCTAATCACAGAAGATACTGAGAAGGATTGGATAAAGTCGAGTAGACTTTTCACAATTGTGAGATACCAGAGTATACGTCAGGCAAAAATGAGGAAAGCTTGGCATAGTATTTTTTTTGATTTCCTGGACAATCAGGGAGGAATAAGTTAAATCCTCTCTGAACAAGCAGAGGTATTTCCAAGAATAGGTAGTACTTCATCATTTTTACCTGGTCCTAGACCTAAAACCCAACTGACAGATTACATCTCGACCAGTCAAGTACACTCATACTCAGTCTTCTATGTGCCCAGTTGGTCTGAAGGTTAAGGATTTCTTTCTTGTTTAGACTCATGTGAAAATAGTATTATATGTCATTATTTGTTAAAATGTGTTTAGCTGAGGAAAAAACCTCTCTTAATCTGATATCCTTTCTCCCTATTCAGTGTATTGTTATCTCAAGTCTGATATATTTATCATTTTTTTTTGTATTTTTTTTTTTTAAAAAAAAAAAAAATATCTGCTGTCCAAAATTAGATAGCGTAACTAAATTTTTTACCTAGCTGGAGTTGTTAAATTTGCCAACGATCCTAGGTCATTAATAGCTTCGAATAAGTTGAAGGACATATGCCTACCTGGTAGTGCCAGCTAGTGCCAGGAACTAAATGGTTTAACCTTTATTATAGGCCACTCAGGTTTGTATATATTTGGTTATAAGCTTGGAATTTGGAAATAAAGTTTGGTAGGTAGGTATGGCAAAACAAAGTTTTGGGGGTGGGGTTAGCTGACTTAAACGGATTTAAATTGTCTGATGAATTTTATTCACTCGAGTATTAAAAAAAGATTTTACAACGTAGAGAAAAATATAGCATACTTTAACATTTTAGTAAAATTGCAAGCTTACCTAAAAAAAGATGACCACACATCAATATGCAAAATATTTACTGAAAATAGTGACAAACTTACAAGGCCTAACGTACTTTCAGGAGTGTTTTAAAATTTCATGCAATAGGTAATATGAAGTGAGCAGTCTAAATTCATGGACGGTCTGCCCTCAGTAGTAACAATCTTAGTTTTTCCTTCAATCTTTCTTATAGCAAAAAAGAAAAAGGGATAAAAAAGAAAACAGCAAAGAACATTTAATTTTAATCTATGGGCCAATGGTGTTATGCATTAATTAGGCAACCCAAAATACTCCAACCCAAAAACTCAGTTGCCTGGTCACAGTTAAGCTAGACAAATTAAAGCTATTTGTCATTGTTTGTTATGTTATGCTACATAGGTTCTTAATTAGAAGAGGACGAATAGTTTTACATTTAAAACTGCAGTTTCTTATTCTTGTAAATTGATTGAAAATGTTATGTCTAATTTGTGGGAATCTTTGTGACTCCTATAAAGACATGACTGTCAACAAACCAAGTAAAAGATAATTATTAAACATAATAAATGCAGCTAAATCTCGACCAGGCGATGTTTACAATAATATTCTTGTTCATAAAAATGCAATATTATCTGCGTATGAAAAGTTTTAAATTTCATATATCTTGTATATTAGTCGAAAAAATATTAGTGTAAAATTAATCCTTCTTTGCTTTGCCGAGCACTTTAAATGGACAGCTTCGGACTTGAAGTACTGACTTTTTGATATATGTAAAATGTGTTTATTTTGTAAGAGAGCACGAAAGAAGAAACAATAAAAATTAACTTGCATGCAAACAGGTACTTTTTATAACGGTCAAAGCCAAATTTTCTGGATTAGAGATTAGCATGCTTGACCGTAATGGAGGCCAGGTGGACAACATATAAACTGCAACAAGAGGCCATTAATATGCCGCAGACTAGTATCATGGAGCGGAACATGTTACTGGATGACGTAGAGAATCACAGAATCCTGGGAATGCCCTCGGATACTATGCCTACCATGACCAACTACGAGCTGACCTTCAACATCCTTTTTCCAGAAAGAAATGAGTGGGATCGGAATAAAACCGACCTACTGAGGACAGACAGTTGCTGGTTTACAGACAACTTCAAAACTCCTGAGGGACCAGGAGCCGGAGTACATAGCTACAGACCAAGGGTGAGGATATCCTCAAGACTAGCTACTAATGCAACTATTTTTCAGCCCGAGGTTCATGCCATTGAACTATGTGTGCGAAGACTGGAATATATGCATCTTACACGCAGATCAATCAAAATTTTTTCAGATAGCCAAGCAGCTATAAAAGCTCTTGGCTCTTACCGCTGTAACTTCAAAATGGTATGGAACTGTTAGAAGGCTCTAAATTATTTGAGCAAAAACAGTAAAGTGACTCTGGTCAGGATACCCGGCTACTCTGGTATGGAAGGTAACGCAGTAACCGACTCCTTGGCCAGAGAAGGAGCGGGATCACGAATCATCAGACCAGAACCGATACTTGGCATATCTTCAAATACTGCTATGATGGCTATCTCAACCTCGGCTGAAAGGAAAACTCTCCAGTATTGGCAAGAGTTACCAGGATTAGTTCATTCGAGGGCGTTTATAAAATACCCTTTGAAATCAAGAACTAAAAAATTTTAAACAGGGTAAGCCTGAAAACTCTAGGCCTATATACCGGGCACTGCCAACTAAACTATCATCTGCATGCATAAACTCAGCCTAACGGAAAACGCCGAGTACCGTCTAGTCTATGCCTGGAGAATGATGAGATGTATTATAAATTCGATTTCTTCTCGAAAACTATGAGACCTAACGAATTGAATCTTTGTACAAAAACTTTTTTATACTTTTGTCTACATTCGACTTTACACATATATACACAAATTTTAAATAATTAACCTAGTTCCTTGTATGGTGAAGGAATGCACGGATTTACTAGTGACGCCCTTGGGCGTTAATTGGATCGGCGGCATTGTGCAAAAGGTAAGTAGGAATGAGTCGGAAATAAACTAAATTATTTTAGTTCAGCTATTTATTGACAGAAGAATGTAGGAAGCTTGATACCACGGATCTGAAGAGTAGGGACAATACTCTTGATTACTCTTTGCGCATCAAAAAATCTGGCGACACCATGAGCGCCGCCATTTTGAATCCAAAATATCATTCATTTAATGGTTGTTCAGTTTTCTGTGATTATAGTGCGATTTATTTCATTATATAAATTTATTGCGACTTTCTATTACTACGAAAGGATATTTTAATACTTTGTGTAGTGAAAATAATATATTTTTTTATTAAGTGTGCAAATTGTATTTGGTACTTTCGTAAAAAACATTGTGCGATGGAGGGATGTTCTAACGTAAAACGTTTTAAACCTAAAGGGATCACTTTTCATAGGTAAGTTCGTTTTGATCTGTTATTTTTTTCAGTTCTACAAATTACATGTTTTAGATTTCCTAAAGGAGAGATACTGGAAAAGTGATAGGAAGTTCTTGGGAAAGACGAGCACTGGCAGTGGTCAGAGAATAAATTTGTTTGCTCCAAACACTTCAAAGGTGATTTTATAAAACTTGCATGTCTCTGGTCTGAAACTAGCATTGCTGATACATCAACATTTTTGTCTATGCAATATCTCTTTCGAACTACTATCGGTTACCACGGTCACCGGTCGTAATTTTATATAACAGGTTTCGTGTTTTAGCTATTAGATTCTGATTGTAAATGATATTTTATTATATGTTTCTTTATGTTCTATGTGTAGCTAATTTTATAGGATCAGTTTAATATAAAAATATCTGTATATTCTTGACTGGTAGCTTACCCGGAAGATTACTAGAAAAACCTAGTCTCCCACTTCCGAATTAGAGTAACAACTGTCACACTCATAAACAATTTGTCGTTTTGTTAATTTATTAATTGTTTTATTATATTATAATAACTTTAATAACAATATTCAGTGACTATCTGACTATTGTATATTTTAATCTTATCCTATTGAAAATAAAAAAAATTACGTAGATAATGATATATACAATTACATTATTTCAGTTGATTTGATTGTTGATTGAAAACAAAGTGAAATAATCTTGGCCCAAGTGATGGTAAATGTAGAGGCAAATGAGCAGCAGCATATTGTTTTTAGCAGAATTCTTAAGAAAATAAAAGTTGCAATTTGCCATTTCCATAATGATGTATCAAACAAACGGAGTTTTATGTATTTTTCTATAAATTTTAAAGAATTTTATGAGAAGACTTTGTTGGCGTAATATTAACGAGTTAATTTACATGTGACTATATAAGTCCTAATTTTTCAGTGGGTATTTTGTGGTTTCTAAAATTTGTATTTTTAGTGTTGCATGTAAAGCTGAATATACATATTAAGCAAATGAAAGACTTCAGATCACTTTTGCAAAATTACACCTCAGCGAATCTTGAATCGGAAACTTTAGTGGGAAGCGACTAGTATAAATAATATTTATATCGTTATAAATATTTTGTTACTGTGAGTTAAAACAATTATTTTTTGTTTTTGTTATTTTTTTCACCATATACCAAAATGAACATACAATAATATATGTATAATTATGGTTAATAAATAAAAATCATAAAATATTTCATTTATACATTTTCCAAAAACACAAAACCGATATTTAAAAAAGGCAAACACAATTTCTGCCAAAGAAAATTGTGTTTGCCTTTTAAATATTGATTTTGTTCAAACTGAAAATCTGAATTTAATTTAGAAGTACGATTCAGAGACTATATCTCTAAGAGAAATTACTCAACAATTTGATATCAGCCATGAATAAGTACGTAGAGTTTTGAAAAAGCATTGTAACAAAAGTTTGAAATACCAATTGCACCACCAACTTTACGCAGGGTATTTTATTCTGATGTATCTTGATTTACAAACCTAGATTTATTCAATAGGCAAAATATCCATTACTGGGCCCAAGAAAATCAAAGGCTCTTCAGAAAGACTGCATATTAGGATAGATTCGGGTTTAACGTATAGATGGGAATTCTTGGAACAAGATTAATAGGACCAATTATTTTTGACGAGACATTGACAGGCGAACAGTACTTAGGTTTTTAATGAATGAAATTCGTTGGCCCAAGAGAAAATTTATTTCCAACAAAATAGGGTTCTGCCGCATAACAAGAATAGTTGTGGATTACTTAAATCAGAGGTTTGGAGAAAGGTGACCCAGGACACAGGCCCCTGTCTGCCAGTGGCCTGTTAGGTCCTCTGATTTGATCTCACTTGTTTTTTCTTGTGGGGACGCTTGAAAAAATAAAGTACATCGGTTGCTCCTACTACACAGGGAGATTTGGAGATATGTATGTGACAAGCCATTAATGACATAACCAGAGAAACTTTAGAAAATATCATGCAAGGAATTCTGGATAGGGCAGTCTTATGCAGAAACCAAAGCGGACAACATTTTGAACAATTATTAAACTGAAACATTTGCTAAATTTTTTTATACCTTTCTTTTCCTTATCATTAATTATTTCTTCATTAAAGTAGTTACTTGTTCAAATATCAAATAATCCACAGGGAGGACACAGGGGCATGTGCCACCCCCCCCCGTCGTCGTTAGTTTGACAAATAAAAATTTCTTTACAAAAGTTATATTTCTGTATTTAATTTCAATTTGCGCATACCTGACTTTAGTACCACAAACATTTGGAAATAGCGCTGTGCTAGTGTTTTGGCGTTTAACTTGGGAGATTACACTCCCTGGTTGAACTGTATTCATAAAGGATTACCCAATACACAAAATTCACCATTACTCTTTAAAAATAGTTCAAGAAAGGTAAACGTTTTATGTAGGTCAATTACTCTCGCATTCTAAAATGAGTTAGTAATTCGCCAAAATAAATCATTAATTGCCGCACTCTAGACTGTAATGAGAATTGCTGCGCATGCAAATTGGATTATTTTGTTATAAGTTGTTTATGTTGAGAGATATGTAAATACGATTACTTAATTCCAATTTTGAAACTTAGGATTACTTTAATGACAGAAAATTAGTTTTCTAATTATGGAAAGAAAAACTAAGCAAGTACCTTCACTTATTTCTGGTTAATCCAACATAATTATATGATATATTAGCCACAAGCAACAGCTCTTAACTTTTTAAAAAAGCGTTAATATATGTATTTATGTCTACCAGTACCTAGTAAATATATCGGTACATCCGTTTTCACCATCAGAATGCATGAAGCTCAAATCAATAGTTAAAAAAATTAAGAGACCTACATGAGGCTAACCATAGAGAGATTAATATTTTTTCAATCATTCTGTATTGGTAAAATGGGTGAAATCAGCAACCCCTTATTTTATTACTTTATCAGAACTATTTTTTAACGGATCCGAATTTTATCATATAAAATGTGCCTTGGTAAGCTCATTTCATTTAGAAACTCTTTTGTCTCTTTAATTCTTTTTTATCGAATTTATAGTTTTTAAATAAAAAAAAAAAAGAAATAGTCTCGATCCACATGGTTATTTTTAATTAATTAAACACAAGTAATACAACTCCCTGTATCCCTGAAGGTACCTCAATGTACCTTGTGTGGGAGAGACATTTAGAGACAATGGACACACACACAATGTCTGAGTATACTAGAATTAATTTCTGGTTAAGAAAAAATTCAAGCTCCTCGACTGGGGATCGAACCCGGGTCTCCAGGGTGAGAGACAAGTGTCCTTACCACTTGACCACAGAGCCATTTGGAAATTGCAATATTTGATAAAATAGAAAATGCCTAGTAGGCTGCTCTCAAATAACTGTATGCATTGTGCCAAGACATTTTGGTAAATCTGTAGTAAAGCGTTAGTAGTAATTAATTATTAATCCATAGCAATGACACATTTATTATAAGACAAATAATCTCTTTGTTCTAATTGTGTCGACAAATGTCAAGAATGAATATGGACAATATCAGGGGCTGAAACTAAAATATCCTTCTTACTGCATGGATATTATTCTTTAACATTTTATTAGGTAATAATCTATTATACTTGTTTCAATAAATGTGTTAAATAATTTGGATGCTGGCTTCAAATAGAAGAGATTATTTGTCTTGTTATAAAAAAAATATCTCACTGAACTTAAAAGAGACCACAGAGACCAAGCTTTCCAAGGCACATTTTCATATGACAAAATTCTGAAACACCTTATATACATATTGCAAAAACATTCTGAGGGGGCACCTCAGACTTAGAGCTGACTTCTGCATTTGCCTTCACATCATATGAGTTGATTTTATCATGTGCTCCCTTTTAATTTTTTTTGGACACACGCCTGATTAATGTGTTTCATCGGTGATAATAAAATCGGGGGCTGCTATTAAAAAAATGAGAAAATCACGATTTTCTTCAAGAAATATTGCATAAAAATTAAACGATATTGTGGCAGCATTATATCAATCTTCCCAACTAACGCTGCCAGTAGCAAGATTTTTAATCATTAGTAGATATCATGGTCTACTTGCTGAAAATAAAAAAATACATAAAATCAGCCATATAATTTTTTGCGATTACTGCCTGTTTTGAGGTTATTTTAAAATAAAATATTGACATATGGAAAGAGAATTTTAAGCAGAATCTGGTGGCGTAAAAAAAATATATAGTGTTCCATCTGAAATAACAAAGTTGTGACAACTTCTGGTTAAACCAGAAGTGATTTGGCATGAATAAAAGTCAAAATGCGAGTAACGTTGTGTAGTTTTGGGTCCTCCAAATTTCAAAATTTTAACTTAAAAGACAAGCAAATGGTAGACTGTTTCCACCTTCCACTGACCATATTTTAATCTCCATTGTGATCATACTCATAAACAGGTATTTGTTACTTACCTTGCACACAAATTCCTTGATTTTTTCTTGATGTACAAGTTGATGACTTCTTAATGATCCTCTATTTCTAAAAGCTTTGTCACATTTTGGGCACTGGTGTATCTTCTCCTTATTGTGACATCTTTTATGCAATTTTACGTGATGCTTAGAAATAAATGATTTTCCACATTCATCACAATTAAATGGTTTAAGGCCCAAGTGCTTGTTCAAATGATCCTGCAGTTTTCCAATGCTTTGGCATACTATATCGCATACCTTGCACCTAGATAAAAGAACTTTGCGATACTTTTTATATTTAAATAACTGTTCCCGACAAAAAGATTGTGAAAATGATTGACAATTATTATTAAATAGCTGTGATTCCTTAATGCAATATTTATATATTAAATAAATTATTTACCTGCGCTTTTCTATAAAATGCTGTTTTTTATGGGCCTTGTAATCAGGAAACTTGGTGAAAATTTCCTCACACATTTGACATTTATATGCAGTAGTATTATTTTCTAAAGTAGTCACTCCACTGTTTGTCTTCTCATCTTCTTTGTTAAAGGCTTCAAACTCCTTTTCGATATCCGACTGGGATAATTCATAGTTTTCATCATAGTCACTATCTATTTCTTCTTTCACTAACATTTTTTTCTAGTTCGAGTTCATCATTTTCATCCTCTGATTTAACTGTGGTCGAATTTTCATAGCTATTTACTAAGATATCTGAAGGCTCTTTTTTAATTTTAACTGAAGGCTCTTTTTTTAATTTTAAAAGACTTTTCAGGTATTTGAGGTTCTTGTTTGATAAAATATTGTTCTGGTTTGAACACTTTTGTACAATCAGGTTCCATTTTAACTCCTATTTCTGCTTTTGGAATAATCCCTTGGGCCATTTTGGCGACTCTTAAAAATCAATGCACAAGAAAGATAAAAAATAATTACTTTTTAGTTTCTAGAACACCATATTTAATATTAATCCACCATTAGAAATATACGATACATATATTGAATGTAATATTACCGAAAGCATTATTAGCCGTTTTTATTAACAACGATTTTAAGAAACCGCATCACAAAAGAAACACACTAAACCGGCCATATTTTGTTTCTATTTCTATTGAAACAAATCTGCTATGTCACTAGTTAAAAGTGCCTCTACACCTGTTTCCATTGTATCAAATGGTCACTACAATCAACGACAGAACAACAAAATTCTTGTTTGAATTAAGTTATTCTTCTATTTTATTGGTTTATAAAGCATAGAAATAATGCCTAAGCCAGTTACCTCTATGATAAAGTAAACCTATTTGATATTCTGCCAATACACGAGATAGCTATAAATTATAGATACCAAAAATAAATTTTCCTTCTTAATCGTTTACTCACAACGTTAAATTGCTAAGACCATTAAGTCATTAAACATGTATATCACAAAATTATCATTTCTAATATTCAAAAAGGAGTGGTTTCAACAGTTACTTTAAGTGATTATATAATCATGTTCGTAAAGTAATAACTATTATAATGTGCTATATGCTATCGATTATGATTGTGAATTATGTTATGTTATGCCGGATTTCATCACCATCCCACAACCTTCAAGATAATGGGATGTCGCGAAAACGAGCAAATTATCACATATCTATTATGTCATGTCAGCTTCGGTTGAGATTAGGTTATTCGCATATTCCATAGAATAAAATATAATTTTTCTATGGCATATTCACAATTCATTACCGGTTTTAAAGTCAACGGAGATTGTAAAATCTGTTTCCCCTACATTGATTTCAATATCCACATCTCTGCGTTCCTGTTGTAAGCCTGGTTGTGGGTTCGGCAAAATTTTGCTCCTCACATTCCTTGTTGTCACTAATTGCATTCTAATTGGAGGTTAGGTTTATTATATATTATATTACGCACCATAAACAACACACATAATTGACATAAACTGCTCTAGAACTGGTTATGTTGATTATTACTTGTTAGTGACATTTAGCATATGACGTCTTAATCACTTCCCTCATATACCCATTTTCGTGACAACGTCAAATTATAAAGATAAACACAAATTTGTATGATAATTTATGTTCCCCCAAATCGCTTTTTTATGGTCTTGGCATCTATATTAGAATCACAGAAGTCAGAGACGCTAGAGTGTAATCAGTAAAGGAATACGAGTTGGAGTTATCAAGAATATACGTGCGACAAGCCGTGGTCACTACTATACGTATTCTAAAAGTACGTGCCGCTTTACTATTAGGAGCCCCAACTTGCATTCCTTTCCTGACTACCCAAGCAGCACAAGAAATTGTAGTTTGAACCTCATGATGTTACAGTTGCTAGAAAGATTGACTGTTTGCTGATAGTATGACTATTATAAAAACCGCATTATTAGGTTTTAAAGATGTAATGGTGGTCAAGGGAATAATATTCTAGCCATCGAATCGTAACTGGTGCCAAATGATCACTAGCCTACATTGACTTTCTTTTTGATTATTATGGCTGTTTTAATGCTAGCTACGAAATGATTTTTATGGCGAAAGTAGGTATAATCTGCAGTTTGGCTTTTTATGGAAATCCATCATACTTATAATATAATATACAGTTTTTGGTCAATGAACAATGAACAAGAGGGTCAAATCTATTACGCAGGCATTATTTCTGTAAACTTACATAAAATACTCATAGAAATAAAGAGGGCCCCTGAAATACTTATGTTTTAAGTATAATTAAATTAATTCGAAATATGTTAGTACTATACATTTGAAATTTCAAAGAGCACAATCGATGGTAGGGTTATCAAAACTGATTAAAATATCGAATTAGTAAATTGAAACGTTATTTTAGAGGTAAATTTAATAAAATATTGAAAATCAACATAATGGCCGCCGTTCGGGTTGTTCTTGTTTGATAGAAAACATGGCGACAACTTGGCATATGTTTTCGGTAATGTTGCTCAGAGCTGGGCAAAATACATGGAAAAATGTATTTTCGATACAAAATACAAAATACATTTAAGATGCGTATTTTCGTTACAAAATACAAAATACATTTAGGATGCGTTTTTTTCGTTACAAAATACAAATACATAAAGATCTCATTGTATCAAAAATACAAAATACATTTTGAAAATTTATTGCAATACAAATACATAAGGTAGAAAAAAATTTATGTGATTTATTATATCAAAGTATTATTTACAAAATATGTCTATTCGCTCTCATAAGTACCAATTTTTTAAACATGCTATCATTTAAAGAGTTCCTTCTGGGATTATTTATGAATGAGGGGAAATAGTCTACCGGTCATTAAGTCTACTGGATGGACGACCTAATCGTGCGGAGCATAGAGACACTTACCTTTTCATACTGGCGTCGTTGAGATGAAACAGGTGATAAGATTAGAGTAACACACATTTTATTGTTTTTTGAGTATGTATTTTGTATTTTGAAAATACATATTTGTGGAAAAATGTATTTTCAATACAAAATACCAAATATATTTCAGTTGGGTACTTTCGATACAAAATATAAAATACAAATTGTATCGAAAATACGTATTTTCAATACTTGTATCGAAAATATGCCCAGCTCTGAATTGTTGCTATATAGAAATAAGCCAGAATATGACTAAAATGGTACTAACGAACTTTTTTAGCCGAATCGCAAATTTAACTTGTTGTGTTAGCCAAAGTACAACCAGAAATCTGATGAGTTTGGTTAAAATCAATGACTTCAGACTTGAGTAACGTTACTCAATTTACCTTAGTTAATATATGACTAGCAAGTTGGCCACTATCATTTGTCTGTTCCATAACCTATGGCACACTGAGGAGAACAAATAAGTTAAAACCGGTCTATGTCTGGTTAGGAATTGACAAATGATATTGGCTATCGATCTATCATGATTTGAAGATGTAATCCAATGCAGGTCGGGGTATTTGCCCGCTGAGTAGTTGTTTCCTTCAAAATCATATTTAATAACATAACAATTTCTTTTTTTTTGTAAAATTATACTTTCTTGTTCATTTTCATAATGCAGAGCCCATGTCTTTAATTCAATACTTTCTCGTTCTTATTTCCTTCTTTTTTATGTGGCATGAATAAGTAATTTCGTCTTATTTTCACTAGTAGAGAGGTAATACTGTATTAGGCTCATTCATATATATATATATATATATATATATATTATCACATTTAGCAATGTTATTAATTAATTTAAAAAAGTTTAATAAATATAGTAGCATGCATACATTAAAGATGAACAATTTCAGAAAACAATTTTAATTTAGTTGTTAACATATGTGTAGAATAATTAAGTATTCATTGTTCATATAAAAATGTAGTTAGTTGTAAGGTATTTGCAAAGCCAAATTGGCCATAAAAATTAATGAAAAACAAATAAAAAACAAGAAAAAGGTGTCAAGTCGAAGTCCTGGATCTTCACTGGCAGAGCTGACGAGAGACCTATTGTGTATTTCCTGCCATCGAAAAGGTGTCACCAATGTAGTCTCATATAAAAATTTCACTTCAATTAACTCCAGTAGTATTAAAAGTTGCATAATTTCAGGGGAAAGATTTCACCTATAAAAGAGACAATTGTTATAGTATATACTTTTAAAAGGGGAAATTTATTAAAAATCTAGTATAGAGTCAATGTAATTGAACTTTAGATAAAAGTTAAAAAAACGCAACATTCAATAAACAGAGAAAAATATTGTAAATTATTTTAAAACTTTTATTACGAAACATAAAAAGTGCATGGTCTGTAAAAGTGAATATAAACTGAAATAAAACTTACCAAACAGGGGTGCAGTAATGTGTTTAGATCAATGCCATAATAATTTTTCCAATATTGGGGTTGAAACATAAACATTTCTTGATTTTTGTATGTGTGACAGCATAGTTGAACTATATTTTCATAAAAAACTAAACAGGAAATCCATTGATGTGCAAAGATATGCCATGAGGACAAAGGAGAAACTCAGTGCTTCGTATGTGAGTGGGGGTAGTTCAAGACACAGTGAAAGTGTGGTAAAAGGGGTGAAACCAATTTCGACAGCCTACAAAATGTACAAACAAAAATATTAGTTTTTGAGTAAAGATATGTTAACCTAGATATAAAAAGATTTGTTATCAGTAGTTATTTAGTTCTAGTTATATAAAAAAGGAGTTTGTTTAAAATGATAGGGCACTCGTTAAGAAAAAAGTTTTAAAATGAGATGTGAAAGATAAAAATTTTTATACTGAACGTAACACATGCAAATTTACAGAAAATTCTCAGGAAAGTATCAAGAAAAGAATATTGTTTTAAAAAAAACAACAAAAAAGTAGTATAAAAGTTTTTATTTTCAAAATTAAAAATATTTGACATTAAAAAAATAATTTGTGACAACTAGTCAATTTTGCAATTTGGTGATTTTACTATATACAAAATTAAAGTAAGCAGAGAAAAACAATGGATAGTTGGTTGTTATTGATAAAGAAGGAGGAGAGTTTTTAAAAAAAAAAGAATCAAAAAAATTTAAGAGAAGAGAGACGAATAAAATAAAGGTTAGGAGTAAAATATGGTAAATAGAAGCTGTAAATTAAGATTCAAGCCAGAAAATTAAATAAAAGAAACAGTAAAAAAGTTTGTAAGTACTTACCAGTTAAAAAAAAAAAAATCCAGCAACACAAAACACAAAATTAAAGTAAATAACTACCTATACAAGCATATCAGGAAATTGGAGCGGCCATATCAAAACATTAAACAGCTGAGAAGAAACGACAGGTCGGCCAACCGCCAGGATAAAAATATAAGGTAAAATCTCGAGATTTTAAAATTTGGTGGGCTAATTTAAGTTAAGATTTGTAAATACATTTGTTAAAATTTTTAAAAAAATATTTTATTAAAAACAAACTCCTAAATTGTTTTCTGAAAGTGTTTAGTTTTTTTTTTATGTGTACTGATTTTGTGAATTTAAATTTTGAAAATATACTAACTAGAAAGAACAAAATTGAACCTGCATCCTGAGAGAGAGTAAAAGAAAATAAAAGTAAGTAAAAACTTGTAAATTAAAATATGAGCTAGTCTGGGTACACAAGGGCATAAATATAAAATAAATACAAATTTAAAATAAAGGCGCCAAGTTTCATAGATTTTAATAAAACACAAAATTTTCAATTCTATAACTATTTAATAAAAACAATTCAAAATTTTTACAAAATATATAAATAAATAAAAATTTACAATAAACCTCATTATCACAATATTAATATATATATATATATATATATATATATATATATATATATATATATATATATATATATATATATATATATATATATATATATATATATATATATATATATATATATATATATATATATGTTTAAGCAACAATTTTTGAAAAATATAAATAAAACATGGAAAAGCATGAAATCTAGAAATGTAAAATATGAATCAAATAAAAATTGAAATTAAACTTTTAAAATGCGAAATATGAAGGTAGAATATAAGCGTAAAAGTGCAAAAATAGTAATATGTAAAATGTACATTATAACAGTATAAAATAATATAAAACGAAGTAAAAATTAAATATAAAAACTAAAAATGCAAAATGTTAGTATTACAAGTATAAAACATTATAAAGTAAAAGTGATTGTAAAGTTTTAAAAAATAAAATAAAATTTATTGAAATCAATAAGAATCACAATGAGTTATTGAGGTCCACATTAAGGCACAAAATACACAAAAAGTCCTTTTAAGTGACTTCTATTGCTTTATTTTCCTCTTCTTCACGAATCGAAGGTCGTTTTCTTGCAGGGAGTATATTAGTGAAACTTCTGAAGGTTCTACTAGATCCCGCTGGAGGTGAAGATGATGTACTTATATTGATGGCTAACCTGCGTCTTCTCTTTTTTGCATTTACAAAATACGTGAAGGAATATTAGTCCAAAAATTAGTGTTATTATGAAATATGTGAACTAGGAGATAAGGTAATAAATGGTTCGTTGATTAAATCGTCCAGGTCTCTCAACTATTTATATTTGGCAATCTCGAGATGTTTAGGTTATTTAGTATCAATGGCTTTAATTTTGGAAACTGAATTTTGTCTGGAAGTTCGTTACAGTATTCATATGGAATTTGAATAGAATAGATGCTATCCTTAACATCTACTGCTTCGTTTGAGCTGGATTGGATTTTGGTTATACCAACAAAAGCGTAACAATTGGGTTGTAATTTTATAATGGAGTTTTCAAATTTGTATATCACGTTGCGTATTTAGGATGTCGTCCTTAATTTTCATGATATCATGGATTGTTTCTTCGTCATATCTGAATGTTCAAGTTAAAGTTTCTAATGACTGACGTTTTTACTGAAATTTGGTTTTCATCAACTTTTTTTAGTTCATGTTCATCTCTATTTAATTTAGTTGGAATAATTTGGCGTCTAAGTTTCCGGAAATTGATTTTGATCTAATATGATTAAAATTTGATCTTCATCCAGTACTTGTACAATATTTTGGCAAATTACTAATTTTAAATCTTCTGCAAAAATGAATGATAAAATTTCTAATATTGGCAGGTCTGTTATTTTCTGCGTGATACGTCTGTGTAAGATCAAACTCGTTTTGATATTTAAGTAACAAATTAACAGACTCTGGGTCGAAAGGTAAAGAAATGATAAAGTACTTTCGTTTCCTGAAAATTTTACTTGAGACAGCATTAATTCGGATATATTACTTAATTTATAATGAAGATCTTGTAGTTTACTTTGTTGAAAGAACGCAATAATGTGTTTATTTTCCCTGTCTTGCAATTGTTTGTTAGAAAATTAAATTTTGGAATAATCGATGTAATTTTGTTTTATATAAATTAATAAAGGTGTTGATTTCCTGAACGAATTGTTCGTTTGTAATTTTGTTATTGGTATTTTTATCGTCGTCTCTGTTGTCCTCATTTCCCGCTAAAATTTTGGAGTTAACAGTCCGAAAATGATTTATTTTTATTCCAAATAAGGTGTCCGCATCTTTGTTAATTTTACCAGGTTTATACACGATTTCCTAATCGTACTATTCGAGTTTTAAACGCCAACGCGTTAATCTACTTCCTGGGTCTTTTATGCAAGATAAGAGAAATGATCGATGGCCCGTTATTAGTTTTAACTTTTTGCCAAATAGATATGGCCTAAAGTGCCTAACTCACCAAACGATGTCTAAAAGCTCGCGCCCTATGGTTGAATATTTAGTTTCGGCATTACATAAAATTTGGGAAGCATAAGCGATTGGTAAATTTTTACAAATCGATCCTTGCGAGAGGACCGAGCCTATCACGAATGCGCTTGCATCTGCAGGTAATACGAAAGGTTCGTTGGTATTTGCATATATTAAAATCGTTAATGCAGTCAATGTTTGTCTGAGATAGGTAAATGAATTTTAGCAATCATTATCAAAGTTAAAGGGGACGTCCTTTTGTAAAAGTTTTGTCAATGGTTCAGTAATTTTAGAAAAAGTTTGGAACGAATCTGTGATAATAGTCCACAAGTCCTAAAAATGATTTAATGTCTTTTTGTTTTTGGTTGTGGGAAGTTTAAAATTGTGTCAACTTTTGTCGGGTTAGGTTTTACACCGTCTTTTGTTATTAAATGTCCTAAATATGCGACTTCTTTTTGTAGAAATTCACATTGGTCGAGTTGTATCTTTGAATTAGCTTTTTGAAGGAGTTTAAATACCTCGGTTGAGCGAAAAATGTTGTTATGGATGGTAGGTGAATAAATGATAATATCGTCTATATAGACATCTTTCGTTTTGGATTCCAAGTAGAATGTTGTCCGTCAATCTTTGAAATGCCTGATGGAGCTTTCTTTAGTCCAAACGGCATGCGCATGAACTCATAATGGCCGTTTTCAACTGTGAAAGCTGTTTTCTGATTACCCTCGGAAATGATTTAGATTTGGTGAAACCCCGATGCCAAATCTAAAGTGGGTAAATATTGACATTTTCCGAGCTGATTTAAATGGTCCGATATATTAGGTAAAGGATATTTATCACCGACTCTTACTTCGTTGAGTCAATTACAATGCGTCATTTTTGTTTGCCAGTAGCGTCAAGTTTTTTGGGAACTACCGAAACAGGGGAGGGCCAAGGTGAGATTGAATGTTGAATGATACTCTGATTTAACATTTTTAATACCTAATTTTTAACTTCTTTGTGAATTTGGGGATACCGATAAGATTTTGTAAAAATAGGTTTAGAATTATTAGTGTCGATCGCATATTTAATTTTGTTCGTGAAAGTCAGATAATTTCTTTCTAAGAAGAACATGTCTTGGAAGTCTAAATAGAGCTGCGTTATTATTTATGCCCCTTCTTCGTTTAGATGATCCCAGCGTAATAATTTTTTACTTGGAAAGTTCTGTCCGTCTGTATATGAGGGTCAAAATGTTGTGATTAATTTTAAAATTGCTTTACATTTTTGAATTGGTTCGAGATTTAAATTGCAAAAATTAATGGTTTTAATAATGGCGTTTGCGTTAATTACGATTGTTAGAAATTTGCTTTCTCCATTTACTTTTACCATAGCATTAGGTAAGCGTACTATTTCAATTTCCTGAGCTAACAGTATAGTGTCGGTGTTAACTAAATGTCTATTTTGTATTGTATATCATTTTTGCATAAGAAAATACTGATGTGATCACACACGAGCTGATTCCGCCACTGATATCTCCGAAATGACTACCTGAAATGCGGTCTTTAATATATTCAAAATAAAAGACAGCCAGATGTCTATTATAGATTTTTTTATTATCTGGGTTTGTTACATTTACAGATTCTTTTTTTATCTGAATTTTTAACTAAATCTCTGGACATACTTTTTTTTACTGCCTCTCTATAATCTTCACAATTGCTTTGTTCACATACTGGCACTTTTATGCAATTAATTTTTTTATATTCCTGGGAAAAAAAAGAATTAGCAACAATGATTTAGGAGAATCAAATACTTACTAAAATAACTTTCTCGATGGGATATGTTGATCTGCCTGTCTTCTTTGCCAATTCTAAAACCTCGTCTGCATACTCGAAAAATTGGGCATCGTCGCTATCAAAGCTTTTTCACTGCATTAAATTGTTCTATTTCTTTGGCTCTTAATCTTTCTTTTCCATTTTCCTCCTAAAATTAGGGGTAAATGTGATACTTAGGTCTTTGACAATCGACAATTATTATAGTACGTAATAGGTATCATAATAAATAAAACAGAAAATGCAATGAGTGAGGCGTGAGGCCTGCTCCCTATGTACTCGCGTTCACGCGTTTTGCAATCTACCAGTCACATTCTCATTTCACCAATTCGACGTTTCAAGATCTTGACGCCCAAAGTTGATTATAGCTGAACTAATTATTTGCGTTTGCGCATTTTTAGAAAGAGATTAAATTATAATTCACACGATGTCATCAAGCGAGAAGGTAAATTTAATATTTTTAATCACTCCGCGGCTTTATATAAGTTCAAAAATTACTTTACAGATCTATAAATTAATTTGAATTTATAATCTACTGTCAAAACACGCTGAACTGACGCGCGTACATGAGAAGTGTTCATTTCCAATTACAAATAAAAATGTAAACGCTAAACGCATGAACGCGAGTTCATGGGGAGCCGGTCTGAATGCAAAGGTGGATTTACGTACAATAGTGTCCTAGATAGATTCATTTCCGGTACCCTATTAATAAAAGAAAAATTTTGATCATTCATATAAACGTATTTGTTGCGTGCTTACTTTTGATACTCTTTGTTACTCTAATTATATCATTATTACAAACTAATTGACAAGCATCATACAATCAGTTAAAAAAAAAAAAATTAATTCATACACTTTTTTCTTGTTTTCGCATTTGCAAATTTGGTAATGATAGTTTCCATAAACATTTCTCTTCCTCCGTATTTCTCTTATGACATTGTATCTAACTTGCAAAAGTAAAAAAAGGATAAAAATGTTGGCGGAAAGATATATAAGAAGCCAAAAAATTTATCACAGGTGAGACCCGTATAAAGGATGCAAACCGTGAATACTTGTTTCGGGCTTGTTAGTCTTCATCGGTACAAATATTGTTTATAAATTAATTGTTATTTTACAAGTGCTTTATGTGTTCATTGAGGGGACAGATAATTACAGTCGAGTGGAGTCATAGCTACTGCGGAGCCAGTACATAAAAATTACTCAGTCACTCAGTATTTACCACGAAGGTGCAAAATACCCTATAGCTACGCTCCTATGTCACTTGATCTAGCTAGAATAAAGTTTGATATTGATAAATAAAAAAAATATTGCACGATAATATACAATGTAAATCAAAGTAAAGCTATTTTAGTTAGAAGGAAGAAGGAAAATTGCCACGATTATATATTACCATTTGATCTAGAAGTTCTTCTCTGTATTTTAAAACTTTTTTTCCATTGATTCTTTTTTTCTGTTTTCTTCGTATATCCTCGTTACTTCATCATTTTTGTATCGATTTATCATTTCCCATTTTCTAATTTCTTTATCCCTATATTGAGCAGCCTTTTCACGTATAATACATCTTTCTCGATCTTCAAGTCGCTCCTTTCGTATCATTTCAGCATATTCTTCCTTCGCTTTAATTTTGGCGTCCTCGCTAAAAAAACAAAAACTTGTACCAATCGATCCAATTTCTATAGTACATAGCACTGTAAAGACAGCCGATTAAAGTACAGTTACTTTTCCAGAGAGTTTGATACGGTGACGCACACAAAACACCGTGATAATCAATGAGGTGAAGCAAACGTATAAAGCACAGAACAAATAAAGTAAAAAGTACGCAATGGCTGTTTAAAAAGTCAAGTGTATACGTATGACTATCATCTCGTAGTACGTCTTTGCCATGCCTCATATCCCTCCTTAATTGTTCATTTTTTCCTACGTACCATAAATTTGTGAACCCATATATGTATGTGAAAAATTATATTTTGGCAAAGAGAAAATCAAAAATCAACCAAATGATATAAGCTACTTCCCATCGAATTGTGATCATGAACAAATTGACGTATATGTACCACTCATTCATTATTGTGTAAGTATTAGAATATTCCTAAATAATGGGCAATTTAGACATATTATACAAAATTTGCAAAAATGTCTATTGAATATTGAATCCAAATTTGGTGGGGATTACCCGGTTTGGATTATGTTGCATTGAATATTTGACTGATTTATGACATATTTAGATACCAGTCGAAATGTAAACTGGTTTAGATCAGTTAATTGCACACAAGTTAAATTTTTAGATAAATAAAGTGAGTAAATAGTGAATAATATAGATGCAATGTAATACATCTCGATGTGAACCCAAGGACATCACAACAATCACGTTCAGCAAAGGCCATTAAACCGGCTGCTATTTCTGTCTGATTATTTATGATTCATAGACCATTTGAACAATTTCTATTCCTCATTTTTTTCGATCACAACTCATTTACACATTTGCACATTGAATTATAGTAATAATTAAACTTCAAAGCAACATATTATATGGAAATAAATTACGTACATAGCTTCTCTTTCTGCAATAGCTGCTTTTAGTTGCTTTTCTTCAGCAGCGATTCTCACTGCTTCGCCGGCCACTACTAGTTTGATCACCGCTTCTCTTCTTTCAATTATAGCATCTTGTAACTAAAATGAATATAAAATATATAGTAAGTATATATACTTTCTGCTTGATCAGAAAAAAATTATCGATGCGTAAAGGTAATGCAATGCAGTTCGTTACTGCCTCAAACGAGAAGTTTAAAATATTTAGAATTACCTTTGGTTTTACTAATGGAACCAGAATCTAGTTCCGATTCTTTAAGGTTTAGTTACTCTTAATAACTGCTTTATTTTTAAGTATTTTCACAAAATTACATAAAATATATTTGTTTGCTTTCAAATCGATTTATCTTCTATATCTCTGTCTATCTCTATCTTAGGCCCTTGTCCCACCAAAGCTGCGCAACAGCGACGCGACAGCGACACGATGTCGCCAGCGTGTATCTTTAGTGATTAACCCATGGTTTATATACACCGTATACCCACCAACGCTCCAGCAAAGAAACATCCAAGCTGCGTGTCGGCTTCTTGTTGCCGAGCGACTCGACAGGTCAGTTGTGAAGCAACATTCAAGCTGTGTGTGCGGTGGTATTTTGCGTTATTAATGACGAACATGGAAATGAATATCATGGCACAACAGAAAAATGAACAGGAATTTAATGAAAAATTAGTAGATGCTGTAGACAGTTCTTTTGACATCCGGTAAAATAATTAAACTTTACTGGGTGTCTGTTGAGTTCCTTAGCAGCAACAAACATTCTGTTTTTTGGTTTCTTGCGATAAAAGGATGCATCCACCATTTCCTTTTCTTAGACTTTTTAGAATTTTTTCTATTCCGTAAGTACCAGTACATTGCAATCACATCGTCGTCTTCACCTGACGACATCACTGAACTGAATGTAGAAAACACGTTGCTTTGGTGGGACAACTCCATGTCGCCTGCTTGTGTCATGTCGAAATCGTGTCGCTGTCGCGTCGCTGTTGCGCAGCTTTGGTGGGACAAGGGCCTTAGTCGTTCACTCATCATCTTGAGGCGGCCGTATGAAACATTGCACATAATAAGCGATTGAACTACTAGTATAGTCTATGCGCGTCGTGTTTCACTGAACCATTACAAGCCGCCACGAATCAAGATTTTTGGCCGTCGCGTCGACAGTGAGGAGTTAAATTTAGCCTACAATGATATTTATTAAAAGTTAGTACTAATATTATGATTATAATCATAATCATACGTATTACGATTCTAATTGTAATACATCTTTTATATCTCCCCCTTTGGTTCACTAAGGTCGGAAGTCACATTGTACATCTATGGATTTCCGACATTAGTGAAACAAAGGGGAAATATGTAAAAAATATATATATTTTTGTTATAAAATATGAAGCAAAGTAAATTTTGTGCAAGAATCGCAGTGGACTGGAGCCTCTTTGGTCTATTTGTTGCTTCTTACATATTTACTTTAATAAAGGTAGTTACGGTTTCATAAAAACACCACTATTTTAAGTGCTCTGTAAACGGTTTCTAACAATATGACTAATAGCAGCACAATAAAATAATTTATATATATATTGTTACGCCACTGGACTGTGTAGACTGGTTAGATGAGACTGGAATTGTATGGGAACGGCCGGGAATATTCTGGAGTGCTCTAGACCGGGTGAATGGATGTATAAATAAGAGGCACGGGTGGGCCGAGACTTAATCTTAAGTTGAACGTGAACGAGTAAAGAAGAAATAAGAAAGAGACTTATAAGTGTTCAAGTGTGATTATAGTTAAGACAGTAATTAATCTATTGCTGTTAATTGTTAATTAGTAAATAAAGTAGTGAGTAAGTGTTATCTGGACTTTCAATCAACGAATCTACGAGTGTAGGTGTTTGTGGGGATAGCAAACACGTAACAATTTGGTGTCGGAAGTGGATTGGAAGAGAAATTTCTGGAATATTCGAAAAGGTTGTACAGTGTTCTTCTCAGAAATTAGTGGTAACACGAAGAATTAAACTACTGGACAGTGTTTGAGGACTATTTCTGGACTGAATAGTGACTTTAAAGTGGATTTTCGAGAAGTTTCTAGAACATTCGATTTAGAAATAGCTGCAAATACGCGAATGCCGCTAGTAATAACGTGTTGTAGACTGAGAAAAAGGACTACTAGTGTAAATTAGGGAAAATTCTAGAACATTCTATTTGAAAACAACAGGAGATACGTGAATTGTGTCGACGGGAACGTGTTGTAGACTTGAAAACAAGACTTATTAGTGATATTTCGTGAAAATTCTCGAACATTCCATTGCACAATTAGTGGAGAGAAGTGAATTTTATCAACACAAAAGAAGTATAGACTCTAAATAAGACTTTCTAGTGCCGTTCCGAGATTTTTCTGGAACATTCCATTATTAAAATAGACGTGATAGCAACATTTTACGGACTTTATAGTGTAATAAACTTTATTCTGAAATTGATTTACGTGTCGTGAGTTAATGCCAACAACAAGAAGTATGGCGGAGAAGCAAACACAGGACATGCTGGCAGCATTGTTACAACGGATGGACAAACAAGAGAGAAGACGACAGGAAGAAAAAGCAGAACAAGAGAGAATACGGCAAGAAGAGAAGGACGAACAGAGAAAAATTATGGAAGATCAAGAAAGAAAGCGACAGGAAGAGAAAGATGAACAAAGAAAGATTATGGAAGATCAAGAAAGAAGACGACAGGAAGACAAAGAAGAACAAGAGAGAAGACGACAGGAAGAAAAAGAAGATCAAGAAAGAAAACGTCAGGAAGAAAAAGAAGACTTGACAAAAATGATGGAAGGCCTGGAAATAAGACGCCAGGAAGAATTGAGACAAATTGTGGAGGGACAGCATCAAGTCATGCTCTCAGTCACTGAACAATTGAAGGAAGATGTACAGGCTGAAGTCATGAAAGTTAAAGAAGAAGTTAGTGAAGTTAGAGGAGAAATAACTGAAGTTAAGGAAGAAGTAGCCCGACTCAAACAACAATTAAAAGAGAAGGGTGGTCAGTTAGTACTGTCGTCTGGTACTAGGTTACAACCACCTTCCTTCGACGGTCAAAGTTCATGGTCAACTTATAAGAGACAATTTGAGGCAGCTGCACGTTCAAATAACTGGAATGATGAGGAAAAAAGCAACAGCCTTGATATTAGCACTAAGGGGCCAAGCATTAGACCTGCTCCAAACAATTCCTGCCGCACAGCAACAAAACTTTAACATTTTGGAGGCAGCGTTAAAACTAAGATATGGCGACCAACATCTCGCCCAAGTATATCAGGCTCAGCTCAAATCACGCAGACAACAAGGTGGAGAAAGCCTCCAGGAGTTCGAGGCTGCGGTAGAAAGATTAGCCCATCTAGCCTATCCTGATGCACCAATGGAATTTCAACAACAGTTAGCAGTTGGTACATTTATTGATGGAGTAAGGGACCAGGAAATTAGGCGAATTCTTAAGTTAGCCAGGCATAAGCTTAGTAGTGAGGCTTTAGTACATGCACTGGAGATTGAGGCTGCCTATAAGGATACCACACAATCAAATCAGAGAGTACGAGCTGTGAGTGTGGAGGAAGACAAGCCAGACAATACAACACAAAACCTGATATCTGATCTACACAACTACTGACAAAATCGAACTCCCAGCAGAGACAAGACCAACAACAAAGTAGTGGGAGGCCGAATGGAGGCATCCGTTCTTATAGGTGTGGCAAAGTGGGCCATATCAAGAGAAACTGTCGTCAACGCAGCCCAGAAAGGGTAAATGCTGCTGTGGTTGAGGAGTCACAGGAAAACTAAAGATGGCTGGCAATTTGGGGGCTGCGCTGGCCAAGAAATGTTGTGACCCCCGAGAATGTAATTCTGGCAAGGACGTTAACACAGACTACAGACAAGATACCGATTAGAATGGTTAACCTAAATTCACACTCAGTGACGTTCAAAGGCGAAGCAATTGGTACCTACGAACCAGTCACATGGATTGCGAGATGTGAAGAACAAATCATTGGAGCTTCGTCTACAGATATGGACCAAGAAGTTGTAAAGATGTTAAAACATTTAACTCCAGATGAACATAGAGAAGCTTTAAAATTTTTGAAGAAAGAAAGTACAGTATTTGCAAAGGATACAGAAGCTCTTACAAAGACCAACATAGTGCAACATCGGATAAATACTCGTGAATCAGCTCCTATTCGTCAACCACCTAGGAGGCTCCCATTAGCAAAACAAGAAGAGGCTTCTGCAATGGCACAGAAGATGCTTAAAGACGGAGTTATTGAGGAATCAACCAGTCCTTGGTCATCGCCAGTAGTTTTGGTTGCTAAGAAAGATGGAACTTTAAGATTCTGTGTCGACTACAGGAAGCTGAATGACGTTACTAGAAAAGACAGCTATCCGTTACCCCGAATTGATGACACACTAAGTACGCTGGCAGGTTCACAGTGGTTTTCCACTCTAGATCTTCGAAGTGGATATTGGCAAGTGAGACTTCATCCAGATGACAAAGACAAGACAGCCTTTTCGACAGGAAGTGGCCTTTATCAATTCACTGTGATGCCTTTCGGCCTGTGCAATGCGCCAGCGACTTTTGAAAGACTGATGGAACTGGTACTACGAGGACTAACTTGGAAGACATGTCTAGTTTATCTTGATGATGTGATGGTTATGGGACGGGATTTTAAGGAGCATTTGAAGAACCTTCAAGAAGTATTTAGGAGAATTAAAAATGCACACCTGAAATTAAATCCCAAAAAAGTGCCTAATGTTCCAGAAAGAGGTAAAATTCCTAGGACATGTCGTGTCTTCGGAGGGGATAAGAACAAGAAAGAGACTTATAAGTGTTCATGTATGATTATAGTTAAGACAGTAATTAATCTATTGTTGTTAATTGTTAATTAGTAAATAAAGTAGTGAGTAAGTGTTACCTGGACTTTCAATCAACGAGTCTACGAGTGTAGGTGTTTGTGGGGATAGCAAACACGTAACAATATTTAACCTTACCTCTTTGGCTTTATCTTTCTTTAAACAGTCTATCCTATGCTTTGCCTCTTGATAAATGGCAACGACCTCATCTTTTTCTTTATCTTCTTGTTCGAGCATCTTCTTCCTTTCACGTTCAGCATTCAAGTGCTTTTGTATATCAACAAATATTTCTTTTCTTTCTTTTGGCTTTCTATAAACATATTAAATATACTGATTAAAAGGCGACAAGTTTTGACAATTGAGCGATCCCTTTCCTTTTTTTACAAGAAGTTTAAATTCATATTTTGAACCAATTAATATACAATAAAAATAAAATATCCGTAAAATACTAGTAAAGTTTGAATTTAGCAGTTAAGCTGAAGCATTACATAGATAGATAGATGGATAGATTTATTAGCCATTAATTTATACAGATAGATGTACATGTGGCAAGTCATAGTAAATTTAAAAATATAACATAAAACGTCGTCATAAACATAAAACAGTAATATAGTCAGTACGATTAATAAATAAATAAGGCAAATAAACAAACAAATAGTTGACAATTATATACAAATGCATACATACAAAATGAATAAAAACACATATTATGAAATAATGTAGTTCACATAACTTTAAAAATATAGAATAAAACATAGTTATAAACATAATATAGTAAAATAGTCATTACGATTAATAAGTAAATATGACAAATAAGTAACGATTGTATAAAAATACATACACAATGTATAAAAAACTTATTATGATAAAGATACTTATTATGAAACAATATAGTTTCGCATATAGCACATTCATTGAATGTATATTGACATAACATAAACACCACATACATATTATATTATATGCTTGAGAGTATGTGATAATGATTGCGTAAGCACGTTAGTTTTAGGTTAGCAGCCATGACTGGCATATCGGATAAGAAAGACTTGCTGTGTAATCCATTCTTAAAAAATATTTATTCCCCGAAGGCGAAGATATTTAAAGTTCCTTAGAAGATTTTCATGGAAAACGACTCAACCATCTCTTGTGCCATTCCGTCATCCATATTTTATCGCCCTTTACGATTTTTTTTTTTAGGCGACTATGGTTAAAGTCAAAATAATGGCGATAAACGAGACTTCAGTTATGATAACTAGACAGCATACAATACAATATGCTTGAAGTGTCAAAATACAACTGAGGCTTCGCAATCATTTCCATAGTGTGTGGTATCGACTCGAGCATGTTTGAGTGTCTGTGGGGCCCTTTAAAGGCCAGATCTTGGAGGATCTTGAAGAAAGATTAGGCGTTAAAATAGTTGCAATTCGCGGAGATGAACTGTTATTATAAACAACACAGGGATTTATCCAACGGTTTTGGATCGAACCATTCAAAACCCACAGATGAAACTGTGTTAATGTAAAGTTCCTACCAAACATTTTGAGTTGCGCAATTTTATTGGTAAGCTTTTAATTTAAAATAAAATTGGCGGATTGTACTTGAATATTTTAAAATTTTTGCGAAGCATTAACATTATTTATCAAAAACAAAACCTTTAATTTAGGATTTTTACACTTAAGCTGAGGGGTTGTTAGTTCAATTTAAAATAAAGATATTTAAGAAGAGGCTGTTGCACATTTTCTAATTTATTAATATGAATATTATAACACGGTTGCGATACAAGGGACGCATCCTCTAGTTTAGACCGCAAAAATTAAAAGTACAACAATTTTAAAATTGCAATTTTTGAGAAATCATGGCCATTGCGTATAATAAAACCTAAAGTCTCATTTACGTCACCTATTAACGTATCAATATGATCAACAAAGATTAGATTTCTGTCAAAACTTATCCCCAGGTCTTTAAACGTGGACGGTCGATCTAGCAGTTCGTCGTTAAGTGTATATCGAGGTATAATCAGAATGTATAGTGGAAAATGTCATGTTCTCGAGACACCAAGGGCTAAGTTTGGAGATGTTTTGAAATATAATACAATCATTTAAGTTAGAAATTTTATGTAGAAGTTTTATACCATCCGCATACATTAAAAAAATAGACATCTAGCATTTTACATGTCATTTACGAATATATTAAAAAGCAGTGACCCAAGAACAGATTCTTGGGGAACACCTGAAGACCAGACATACTCAGAAGACTTGAACCTATATACGTGACATATTGCAGTCTACTAGTTAAATAAGATCAAAGAATACTGTCAATTGATCAGAAATACCAAAGGTAGAAAGTTTTCTAATAAGTATATTATGATTAAGCCTATCGAGAGCTCTCGTGAAATCAAAGTATATTATCGCCAATGGATTCAGAGATGTATTGCGTGACACATATTAAATTAGCAGTTGTAGAGCAGCCTTTCATAAACACAGGTTGCTGAGTGGAAATACTACTTTTAACATGCGGATAGATAACATGCTTTGCCAAAATTACAAATGATCGTTATTGGTTTTTGTATATCCAGGCAGGTGGAAATGCACCTCGTCATAATTATTGTTGAAACATCGTTATCATTCTCTCCATTATAATGCTTTGGTTATGTAGACGCGTCTACACTTGGTGGTCTCTAGGCAACAACTGCTGTACCATCTGATGTTTATGCGGATACATCTTCGAGTCTTCGCACAGGGACCGCCGCGAAATGCCCAATTGCATGGTCCGTCTTCTCGTGGACGCTTTCGGTTCCTCCTCGACATTTCTATGCACACGGTCAAAATTTTTGTTTTAACGGTTTGTTCGTGGATTGCCACGTCTCACCAAATCTCGCATTGTCCCAGTCTCTTCTAGCCGAGTTGCTAGGCATCGAATTGTTTATGTGGTAGGTGCGGCACGATTGCGAAACTTTCGCCAAAATTCATATTATGTTAACATCACCGATGATTATTTCGCAAAAATATAGTCATTGGTCACTATTATACCGCGTTCTTAAGGAGTATACCGCTCCATTGTTTAATGTGCATTTCGCGTCGTTCTGCTATTCAGCTGTCAAAACACCGATGACATAAACCGTCATGTATAAAAATGGCGGACGTTTCAAATAGGGTGATACATTTTGCGCCACCTTGTATTTGGAAAAGTTTCCGGAAATTATTCTAGAACATCGTTAAGAAACATTTCCGGAAACGCTTTAATTTTGAAAATATTTCCACTTGGCGATTTTCCTAGTTGTCCAACCTTAATGATTACTACTATTCCCGAAAATCAAACAAGTGAAACACTCAAGAATTTACTTTGGTTACCAATAGATTCACATATGCACAGTGGGCCAGAAAATTCGAAAAGCGGCCAATAATCTGAAAATGGGCTAGAGAGCTTTACATGGAAAAAATAATTAAAAAAATTAAATTACCCGGGGGTAACTTTAAGGGGGTATAAGGTTATTAACTGAATTTACTAGACTTTTTGATCATTGTGCAATAAACTATTTATAAACAAAGAAATTATTAACAAAAATAATTGAATCCCAATAAAATACGTACCTATTACTAAATACAGTGTAATTAATATTAAGATTAATACTAAAAATATATGTCACTGACGTTCTCGTCTTCATCGTCCGATGAGGAAATTTCACTGCTTCACTTCTCAGACTGTGGAACTCTAGGAGATTCTGATTCCGTTGATTCTAGCGAGGGTGCCTCTAATAACGAAATAACTTCAGGAGATATATTGGAATATTTTCGTGATGGGCACTGCCGCAAAGATGAAATTACTGGATCGGAAGTCTGTTCAGCAAATCTTGGTTTTCTGTTGGTAAATTTTTCGAGTATGTTTCCTAAAACTTTTGAGATCCTTATTTCTCGATTCTTGGGCCTCTTCTGACAATTGACCGATAGGTAGAATAGCTTCTTTGATTATTATGGCTCCATGAAGTAATATTTTATGCACGCTAGCAGGCATATAATACCACGGATATTTAGCGACATACAATATCGCAGTTTCCAAAGCATATTCCTCAAACGCTCTTACATCGATCGCATGACCACAAGATAAGGTGGGTAATATCACACCAAATTGCGTATTAACTTCTTCATCTATGCCCGTAATTTCACTGGAAAGTGAGGGGTTAGGAAAAAATCGTCGAGCCATGTTGCCGTCTTTAGTGGTTCAGCTACCTCCAATCTTAGGTATATCCACGAGCTATTCTATCTCTGAAGTTCTGCTGTATGGTACGTTTCTTGTTTTCGAAAACTGCTTTATTTTCAGTTCCTCAAATTTGCCAAACTTTAAGTTCTAATCTGTACGAAATATGCAGCAAACATTCAAAAACCTGATCCAGCCATGTAGACTTGACAATCCAAATTTTAAAATTCCCTAGACAACTGTTCTTTTTTAATACTTTTTCGATGGCATTTATATCTTTGGGAGTTGTTTTACATATAAGCATGTCTGTTAGGAAGCTGTTTCCGTAATTGCATTACACACTTTGCTGTTTGTCATCGTCATCACACAAACATAAGAAACTGCATTTCTTCATTACATAACATATCAGTAGTGGGTCGAGGTTCCGAAATTTGATTTTCTATGTATGATGTCTACTGTACCGTCAGTTCTTTCGTTTCTTTCTTGAATTGGAAGCATACAGGTCTACAAAATCAAGTTGACGATAGACGGGGATTTTGCCACACAATCATTTTATTTTTCTCAGGTTGCTCCGCATAGAGTTGTAATGGCATTATGGACGTAAGAAACAAATCGCCATCACTAAGACTAACCTCGGCGAACATTTGTTTGTATTGTGAGTGACCTATGCTTCCATCATTTCCCCATTTTATCAACAATTTCAAATTCATCAGAAGATTGCTTGATAATGAAAGAAGAACCGGTTTCTGCAATTCTAGTATCCGTTTTACTGTATGATCCAAGAGATCTTGTAATAAAATTTCTGCAGACGAATCGGTTATAATTTGCCTTTCTTTTCGGGAATAGCAACGTAATTTTACTTCCCGGAGCTTGTGATAGGAGCGATAGATATCGCAAAATGTTCTTTTGCTATCCGTCTATGAACAAGATAGGAGTGTTTGCTATATTTCGCTTCAATCATTATGACAGAGCTTCGTCTGGGGTAAGTGGAATTATTTCCTTTGACTTCTGACTCTTTTGCTAAGCTTTCCTTATTTTACTGGCTCGAGCCGGAGTGGTCAAAATTGCTTCTGAGACAAGTTTTGCGGCAGCTTCTTTTCCTTCGTTCTTAATGTTTTTTCCTTACAGCCGAAGCTCCTCGATTTCGAATGTCGATGACAGTGTTGCAGTCTTTCGACGTTTGGTTCTTTCACTGCTCGCAGAAAATTCTAAAGCTGAACGACCACGGGCACGGCTTTTTTCACCTCCAGATGAGGTTCCTGGTTGTGGCGCAACATCCAGTTCAATTTCTTCTTGGGTTTGTCCAAATACAAATTGAACACTTAACCACTCCTTATTTTTCTCCAAAAATCTATTCGTTTTTCTTGCGCATTGAACAAGCTTCGAATATACGGCGCTGCAAAGCTTTGAATTGATATTCTTCAATTTTAACATGGCGTCTTCATCACTCTCGATTTCATAGTATCCTACCAAATAATTGAATAGATACTCCGTTCGATTTAAACATGAAAATACATACCTTGAGGAAGTTTTCTGTACAATTAAACTTTTCATTTAAACGCCTTATAACAACACATAATCACTGGTTGAGAGTTGGCAATATAATTAACGAACGCTTGTATCTCTACGGACACTACAAGAAAGTCTGTGTTTGGGAGCAGGTAGCTAAACGAAAATACCTTCTACCTGCTCGAAAGTCCGGGAAAACATGCATTATCTGTTTTTCCAAGTACCTGCAAATTCTGTTAACGATGCTATTACTTTTATAAATATTGATTTTTGGCCGCTTTTCGAATTTTCTGGCCCTCTGAGATATGGCGATAACTTCGATTAGTAAAAGCTTCCGTTTTTGCTCACTATATTTTTGCTAATCATCACATTCACACATTTGTGAACTTTACAGTTTTCCATTTGTTTCATTTTCACGTATTATATATAAATTACCTCTTCTTCTTCTTTCTTTTCAATAATTGCCATTTCTTCAATGGACCTAAGATTGTCCCCAACTTCCTTCTTTTTTTGAATTTCTCGACTGTTCTTGTCGTTCAAAGCATTTTCTTGTATACTGCAAGAATTATATAAAAAAATTAAAATAATTTTATATATTTGCTGTAACATATTATACAGGGTGATTCGTAATTATGGGGCAATACTTCAAGAACCGATGTAGACAAAAAAAAGTGTGGATTGTTATAGGGCGGTCCATTTTCAGGGGGGACAAACTTCAGGAATGTGTAAAATAATAGGAGTTTTTTCTATGAACGTAATTCGAAAAATGCACCATAACTTGGATACAAGGTGTTGAAGTTTCATTAAAAAAGTTTATAATTTAATATTTAAAGGAAGACAAAAGCCATCGTTTTCACATTTGGCACACATTTCCATTTCAAGTCAAAATAGTAACAGAAAGCCATTGGCGTAGATACGGGGTCACATACCCCTTTTATATAAGTAGGACATCACTCGATATAGAAAAATATTGTAAACTGCCAAATCGTCCATGACATATATTCTGAAGAAAAAAGTGTTTTTGTAAGATTTTGATGAAACAAGCCGTTTCCGTAATTGTAGTTAAAATCTTGTGTACAGACGCTTAAAACCATTGTCTTAAAAGAGAGCAGTAGAAAAGCTAACTATATAAAACAAATAACATTTTCACCAACCTGTTAAATAAAGTATAATTGTGAAACAATTATTGTTGTAACTGTGTCTTTTGAGATTAGTACGACTAATTGTATTATTACTTTGTCCTTGTAACTGTGAAAGATATGCTGTTTAGTAAAGAAGAATATGCAGATATTCATTACCGTTATAGACCGAGAGCTCGCGTGAAAAAAAACCGTGTGATAAGATACCAAAGGTTTAACACCAGAAATAAATTGTGTATAGTTCATTAAAAACGTAGCCGCTCGTCTGCCATTCGCAACTGATCGCCCAAATTAGCAATAATGAAATTAATTTGGAAAAAAGTAGTATATAATCTCGTTATTTATACCAGACTAAATTCGTAATTAAAATGTGCGGAAACATCATTGTCCAAAGTAATCAACTTGGCAGACGCTTTAGGTGGTAGCTTTTTTAGAACAGATACCATTGAACATGCCTAAAAATCAGTCATAATCGCATGATCGCATACCAGTATAAATGCTGGCTCAAAATGTAGGTAAAATTATGCTGATTGAATATATGAAAAGAAAATTTACGCAGACGGTCCCATTTCGCCTGCAGACGCCGTCAAAGACTGTTATTTCATCTCCCTTTAGCGCTTAAGCGGCAACACGATAGAAGGAGACGTCTGCCGTTATCAATATTATTCGAGTGCATACAAGACCGAATTTTCGCAATCGCTTTAAAACTTTCTACACTTATTAATATTAATAATAATGCAGGCAATTAAAATAATTTATTATTTTAAATATATAGTACAAAATAAATATGAAAATATATTTAAAACAGGTTTTTACATTACATTATATTAGGCAGATACATGAAAAAGAGTCAAACAAATATTACAAGAAAACGTTTATAACCCATTATCTATACCAATAGCTTTCTGTTACTATTTTTAACCTAAAATGCAAATGCAGATTTACATAAAAAGGAGGTGTACCAAATTTTAAAACCATAGCTTTTGTCTTTCCTTAGATATTTAATTATAAACTTTTTTTAATGAAACTTCAACACCCTTTATCCAAGTTATAGCACATTTTTCGAGTTATATTCATAGAAGAAACTACTATTATTTTATATACTCTACACATTCTTGAAGTGTGTGCCTCGAAAACTGGACCATCCGTATATACATAGACCATACAGCACGATACCTCATAATAGTGGTGATACCGGCCACCAAAGGTGACTCATTTCACTTCTAAACTGTTTGAAATATTAAATTGTAATTTTAGGCAAGATTAAAGGATAGTAGAATCCATTTTTGTGTGTACATCCTGGAACTGTCCCCACTTTTAAAGTTTTTTTTAGATTCCACTTTTTAACCCTGAATTATGTATTTTATATTTTTGAGACAAATACCGACAAGGAAAATATTCTTTAGTCTAGGCTCTAGGCTCAAAAAAGGTATTTTATATACGGGATTTGATTTTTTATACGGGTGTGCTCATTCCAAGAATCTGAATTTTTTTGTTTCATAAAGGCTGTGCTTCGCTAAACTGGACCAGGTCGACGGCAACTGCGGGCTTGCCACCGGCATGATATTTGGCGGCTTTGTCCCATATACTTCTTTACAAAATTTTGCGCAAAACTCGGCGGTTCGTGCGGTCGGGCTGGCCCAGTTTGGTGAAGCCTCGCTTTAAAAATTATGACTGACGACTTATCATTAATTTGATATCTACTGTCAACATATTTTCAGAAATTTTATAGCGTTAGTAAATTATTTAATGGTCTGAGTCAAAAATGTATGTCTATACTACGACGGAAAACAGAACAGAAATGATTTTCGCTAGGGAAGCCTATGACTAGAGATCGGGATATAGCGATAAATTCCAGAGACGACCTACGTAAATAGATATAGTATTTTGTCCAGCATCAGTCTCGGACCTGTTAGGAATATTCGCTCAGCTGCTTCTTATACGCTAACCCACTGTACTTACATTAATACTTAACAGAGCAAACCTTATATTATAAAAAGCTAATGAAACATTCCCAAACAATATGAAATGGTAAAATATTCTTATGTACTATGCAATAAATTTATTATCTTTATAGAAATGCGAACAAAAATTACAGGTTTTTATCAGGTAATTGGATGGCTTAAATCTATAAAAACAATTACTTTCTGACCGTCAACTTGACGAGGATGTGACGGTTGTCCAATAGCAATGCGAATGCATAAATTGACATACACGGATCTGCCTTAGCTCTCAGGTTTACGCCCACTACCCTATGTTGAATACACTTTAAATACGTAGTATTTATAAAACATCTACACTGTGTCTCAAGACCTTTTGCAAATTGGGCGTGACTATTAAGTGCGTGCAATAAAATAATTTCGCACTAAATACGGAATTATGGTATATTGATAAGACCAATAACGTGTATTATGTATTGCAATAATTTTAAAACTTCAGGTTCGAGGCGGGGCGAGTCTAGTTAATCTATTAATCACGTGCCCGCTTGACTCGCTGATAAGGCTGGTGGGTTCGGCTGCGTAAGATTGTGCATGTACAAAATATATATTGCAGAAGCTCTTGAGACACGGTGTATGTGAGTGTGTGCGAATGTGCGCGAGTGTGTGCCAGTGTGTGCGAGTGTGTGCGAGTGCGTGCGAGTGCGTGTGCGTGTGTGTGTGTGTGTGTGTGTGTGTGTGTGTGTGTGTGTGTGTGTGTGTTACATTCAGCAATACTTTCAGACCTCTTCGTATTAACTTTGAATGTTACCGAACTAGCCAAAATAACCACAAGGTAAGATATTTTATTATATATGCGTGAATATATTTACGAGGCGACATATCGCCTAGCGTCAACCTTGGAATTGACAAAATTTATCAACAACATCCTCCGAACAGAAAAACACGTTAAAGAAAAGAACGACATCGCGAAACCGGCAATTTAAACCCACGAAGTTAGATATATCCCAAGTATGATTTCACCGACTACCGACTACTTTTTTACCAATTTCAACGTCGGAATTATTACAAATAATAGTTAAGTAGCTTAAACCTCGCAAACCTACTATTTACATCTAGCACATTTACCAACATTGGGTTGATTGCAGAAACCTACTTAATACGTTGGGTATGTTTTTAGATCATTATCTAACGTTGATTAGACGTTGATAACTAAGTAGGTTTAGGTAATTTTTGAGTACCCTGCCAACGTTGGATAGACGTTGCTGACTGATGTACATATACTATTAACTATATAGTCCCCTCGCAACGTCGCGTCGGCTGGACGTTGGTGTGAGACTTTTGGGCCTCGGCTAAACATAACCTCAAAATTCATGTCGGTAATGCAGGTATTGGTAGATACTTAGTAAAGATTTATACACCAACTGCAACAACGCACGGTCGATATTGGCATAATTGTTTGGAATAAACGTTAGTGTTAGTGCAGATTTCTGCACCTGAGCCTACCAATGTTTAACTTTGACGTCGCTGTTAGTGAAAATAATGACACTTATCATAACGGTAAATCGGAATTTGTGTATTTATTTGAAACTATCACAACAAGTAGTCAGCTAGGTAATAGTTCCCGACTCGTCATAGTTTCTGGTTTCACAGAAGGAAAGAATAGACCGCCATGTTGATTATGTGTTTACAATTATTTTAAATACACAAAATTTGCTTCTTTCAAATAAAGTAAGCAAATGAAGTTTTTACTTATTCGTAAAATTATACAATATTTCAATTGCTTTTTCTTTGGAAAAGGAACATATTTTTTAAAAGTAAAAAAATAAAAATAATACTTTAATTCTTAAAATAAACATTATTTTTTATGGGTTCACTCCTACTTCATATATATTTATCAATAAAATTTCTTTTTGTTTCAATTTTTATCCCACCAGATTTATAAAATTTTATTCGACATAAGTATTTTGTATATAATACGTACGCAACGATAAACACGCCTCCATTTTATACACGTAGGTAGGTACGACAAATAAAATAATATACAATGTTGGTTAGTTTCACCACAAGAATAAGTAATTGTTACTTATTCTTGTGGTTTCACTACCTAAACCCGACTTTTGTAGGTCAGATTAAGGGCTAATTTTAATAAAGTTGGTAATAGCCTGACAACCAACTTAAGCCGAGGTAAAATTTGGCAACCTCACCATTAGTACTAGACAAATAGCTATCAAAGCAAATAAGTGCCTAATGCCTCCCAAACCGTTATCCTGCGAGTAGTACACGAGCAGCAGTTACATCCGTTTCATATGAAACAAGTTCAAGAACTGTTGCTAGCCATAGAGGCCTAGTAAAATTAGTTTGCAGTTGCGAGGTTATGATGCACTCGTCAGGTTGGTTAAGTAATAATAGATAATGCATAAGGAGCCCATATTGTGGTCGGTATATCGCCGCAGATATATGGTCGTAGCATAGAATAAAGCAAAAAGGCGCCACACAGGTGGTTCTCTAAGTATTTGAACAAAAATATAGGTATTCTACGGCACCGTCTTAAAACAATGGTACATATGAACTTGAAGTCTGCTTGAAATGATTGCCGTCGTACCATATTTCTGCCTGTATAATTTGTAAATGTTGCAAGTTACTGTCATTTCCTGGTACCCTTTAAATGTAATTCTGTAAAACTTCTGCTACTACGGCAATTGTGTAAATAATCATCTTGTAACCATATAAATTTACTTCTATTACAAAAAAAATTATACTTACACTGACATAAGGTGCTTTCCATAATTCTTTTTGTTTTCCTTCATCTTTCTTGCCTTTTCTTTCTTTTCCTCGAATTCGTTTTTAGCATTTACCTTGACAAGTTCTGCATATTGTGCATCTTCTTCATCCTCATGTGCCTTAATAAATTGTTTAAATTCTTTTTGTTTTTCTCTTTCGTATAAGACCTCACTAGTTCTGAAAGAACTGGTTAAATCTCTGGATATCCCTGTATTCCTAAACATACGTTTTTTAACCTTGTCAACATAATCATTACGTATTATTTCCTGTTCTTTTCTTAAATTAAAAAATCGCTGCATTCTGTCTTCTTTCCTTTGTTCAATAAGCCTCACGCGTTCCTCTTCTTTTCTCCGTGTAATATTCTAAAAGATAAATTTTAATTCTTATCCAACTTAAATAATAGTGAACTTGTTAACAAATTCTGAGAAAGAAAATAAGGTTACGGACGTTTGAGTCAATTTTCCACACTAAAGGTTCAAATTTTATACAAAGCTATTGCCGTTTTAGTTTTTTGCTTCATACACATATGACTCACTGATCGAGTGGTATGAGCACTTACCTCTCACATTGGGATCGGCGGTTTGGTTTACAGCCGAGGAACTATAATTAAGACATTATTGATTTTCTTTGATGGTAAAATTAAACCAAAACTTTGACAGCACATAAAACACGAGGAAATTGGCGCCTGTAATTCTTCCAGTAGGAAGCTCCTAGCGTACTTGCTGTTACACAACATGTCCACACAGCACAGGTGCCTTTAATGGTTCCAACTTTGGTTCGCCCGATTCGCGTAGCACGCGTGCTGTTACTATACATATATGCGCCCGGGATTTACAGAAATTGTCCGGTGTCGAATTATAATGCACTAATAGTGGTTATTTTATGTTCATAATTTGTTAGAAATATCAGTTTTGTACTCTAAATGTAAGCAGCGGCAGGCATAGAAGTAGATTTAAAATTAAAACTCCTGCAACTTCTAATTCGGATTCCATTTTCGTCCTTAGAATTGAGCCTACAAAATATCGAATAAAAAGAAAAAATGAGGTATGGGTAAAAATTTAAAAAAAAAAATGGTTAAAGTGATGTGAGCAAGTGGCGGATTCTGAGAGGGGCACGCACCAATAAATTACGAAATATATATATAATACACGGTTGTTGTTTTAATTCACCACAAATGAAACTTTTGTTTTAACATCTAAGAAAATCCAAATTTTGCGGCCCAAGGTAGCCAGGATTTTGTTTCAAGAGACGTACAACTTAGCCACAACCTCGAAAGAAGAAAAAAGTCGATGTTTCCCCAAGCAGCATTTTAAGTTTGTGTCAACGTTGCCCGCCGCGTCCTCACATTGCTGGATAACGTTACAACAAAGATTTTCCGACTCCCCTTAGCATCAGTTCAGTGGATAAAATCATGATCAACGACGTCGTTTTAATGTTGCGCGGAGAAGCAACTTCTGCATCAAAATTTTTAAAATATTTTAAATATTTTATAACTAAAAACGTTACTGTTAGACGTTTGGACCACTTGTGTTTAATGGAATCAACACCACAACCGTTTCCACTGTCACGCCAGAGAGATAGAAAGTATGGCTTCACCTTTTATTTTATTGTGATGTTTGCAGTAGATTTTAAGAGAATTTTGGTACATTTTTTTTAACGCGGACTAGTTCGTGGTAAAATATGGACATTCTCACATATCATTTAAGATCCTGTGTATGTTCAAAAGAAATACATGAAATGAAAATAACGTTCTGTATTTGGCATGTATAACTATACAATATACATACAGTATACATAATTAACGTACTAGTGTGGCTCTGTTGTGCTCGAATGTATATTGTGGGTACCAGTGGCGGCTCGTGATATTGTCCAAAGAGAAGGCTTGAAATTTAAAAGGTAACTAAATTTTAATATGATAACAATTTGCACATTTTCCCACCACCCTTAAGGTAGTACAACGGCGCGTTACATTTTTTTGTCGTGGGTTGATCGCCAGAGTAGCCCTACTATCCCACTTATAATTAAATTATAACTAACAAAAATCAGAATAGTTTTGGAAAAAAATTGATAAATAAAAGTGTTTTTCTACAAACAAAAAATTGTATTCATTATCACTGCCAGAGTGTAAAATTATTACTTTTAATAAAAATTAAAATAATTTTGAAAAAGAAGTTACATTAAAAATATTTTCTAAAGAATAAATAACGTAAATAAATATTTCTTCTAATATAATAACTAAGTAGCTATATTAATCTTTGGTGTAGTCTAAATATTTTTATAAATCAGTGGTAACCTGTGATTTTCAGAACTAACAAAATGGTTGATTACTTCTTCATAAAATGAAAATAAATCATTTTTCTGCAACTCTGACAAAAAACGTTTTTCTATTGAAATAAACGATATATTTGACAGACGGTCTTGAGCTATTGTATTTCTAGTAAATGTTTTTATGTGTTTGAGTGCTGAAAACGATCGTTCTACAGAAGCTGAGGTTACTGGAATTGGTTGACACTAAAGATAAAAGTTTGTACAGTTCGGAGAGACAGCTTTTTAAATAATTATTATATACAAAATTAAGCATTTCTTGAGGCGATTTTGAATTTGCTAAAAGTTGCTGGTCAGAATACAACACACATAGTTCATTTCTTAACGAAATATAGTTAAAAAAGGGATACTGGTCCATTAGACTGTTAGGAAATGATGTAGAAAATATAAAATTATTAGGATTTACTAAATCGCAACATTGCAAAGTATTTAAATCGGAAAATCTAATTTCAATTTGGACTATAATGGTGTCCAAAATATCTGAAAAAATTTGTTTGTAATGTATGTCTATCCTGTCAAAGTTATACGTTGTCTTTCTTTTTTTTAACTGTGGCTCATCATCTAATTCTTCAATATTTTATAAAATATCATTATATAAAGTATTGAAATGTATTTCGTTATTGCGAAATTCTTTTTATTTAGATATCAGTGAATTAAGTCTATTTTTAGAATATGTTATATCAGTTAATTTATTCTGTAAAATTTGGAAAACAACATCAGTTTGCTCAAAAATCATTTTAAAAACCATTAGAAAAAATATGAAGTTTTTATCCAACAATAATGATTTTAATCCGTAAGCTGCTCTTAAAGTCTGATCGTCATTTAAAAAGTCTTCACTTTCCGAAATAAAATTAAAAATGTCAGTAAGTTTTTCCTGTATGTGTCAACAGTGAAAAGAACTGTAGATGAAAAATTCCGACGAGTAGGAGCATTACTCGGAATTCTATGTTCCATAATTCTATTTAAAATATCAGATCTTTTACTAGATTTAAAAAAAAAATAACGAAAAAACAGTAATAATTGAAAAAATATTCTGACTTCTTTAATTCCGTTACAGGCTTTACTCAAAGGCAAATTTAATTTGTGTGCGTAACAGTGAGTGGAGTAAGCTTGAGGAGCAATATCTTTTATTTTAGTTTGGAGTCCATTAAAATGACATAATCGCAGCGCCGTCATAAGTTTGTGCAACTAATTTATTTTTCAAATCAAATTTACCAAATTCGTCGATTAATAATTCAAATAAACTGTCCGCGTTTCTTCCATTACTCACATCAAAAAAAACCAAATAAACCTTTCAACAATTTCGCCGTGCTTTACATATCTAAAAATTTCGGAAAGTTGATATTTACAAGTAATGTCCGTCGTTTCATCAATTTGCCACGAGAAAAATTCGCAATTATGTAGTTCTTCATAAATTTTGCCTTTATTAATGAAACTAACACTCTCAATTGGGTCATTTTGAATTGATTTAGACGTCCCGGAAAAACAGTGGCGTTATTCAAAAAGTTCTCTAATTTTGGATCATATGTTTTTAAAAAATCTATTAGCTCCTTGAAATTTCCTTTATTATACGAATCGCGTTTTTCGTCATGTCCTCGAAAAGAATTTTCTTGAAGTTTTACTTCAATTTACACCAAATTAATTTAATCGGGTTGAAAATACAGAAATATGACTATAATCTCAACACTTTGTGGCTATATCTCTCCGCTACATTATCTATAATATACTTCTTCTCTTAATTTTTCATTTGCAGGACTTCCAACGGTTGTGCTTTATTATAATTTTCCTCATAATAGAGAACATTAAAAAAATCCAGCTTAGTAGAACTCTTGTTAGAAATTTTATACAGTTGTCTTGAATTGTACTTTGCATTGTCAAGAACATTAATGCTATTCGGTTTTAACTTTGGATTTAGTGATTTTCAAATCGTTCTTCAAATATTTCTCCCTCCATGATGTGGTAATCCACGTTACAGTCTTCTATGCTTTTTCCGCACAGTTTCAATGCATTATCAACCCATCCATCAACCGATCCACAGTGTAATATAATAAATATAATCAACCGAGTCCCTTTATTAGGGGGCAATGAGGTTGGTTGACATTTCCTAGATCCATCAGTTCATCTTTTTTTTTACGGTGTCATGAGTATCATACCAAGTTTCATCTAGATAATAAATTGGTCTATTTTCCCTTCTGAGTTCTTTGATCTCTTCTAGATATGAATTTCGCGAATCCACTATTGTCTACTTTCCATAATCGCCATGCGTTTATTAGTAGTTTGATATTTAAATCCAAATTTTCTCAGCCAAGTTCCCAAAGTTCTTTTGGTATATTTTAGATGATAATCTATTTCTTTTAATTTTCTGTCTATCACGTCAATAGTTGGAATTTCATTTTTCTGATATGCGTCGTAAACTGATTTGCCAACGATGGGTCGAGAGTTTCCGATTGACCGATGTCGGATCGTTGTTTTCTTGGGAAGGCACCTTCTTTCACCAGTTTGTGTATTGTGGGACGGGGAACGTTAGTGAGAGATGCTGTTTCACCTAGTACATCCAAATCATACAAATTAGGGTAATTAACTCGTCGCTTTAAAAGATTATTGTAAACATTAAGGCAAATTTGTTTCGCTTGCTCGTTCAAATGTAACCGATTTTTTCTTACTGAAAACACTAATGAACTTTGATTTTCTTTAACACGTAATCACTGTCACTTTCATTTTCACAAACACAATAAGATGCAGACGCATAGGCCTCCCATGGTAGAAACATTTTTACATCAAATACCTTCTTACATTATTTTCAAAAACACACCAGCAAATAAACAGATATAAAATAATTATTACTTATTTTACACTATTACACAACTCACTGCAATATGATAATATCTTCTTAAATTATTTTCAAAAACAGACCAGCAAATAAACAGATGTGAAATAATTATTACTTATATTATACTATTACACAACTCACTACAATACAATAACTTTCTTCAAATATTTTCAAAAACACGCCAGCAAATTAACAGATATTAAATAATTATTATGTATCTTATAATATTATACTGTTACGTGTTTGCTATCCACACAAACACCTCTACTCGTAGATTCGTTGATTGAAAGTCCAGGTAACACTTACTCACTACTTTATTTACTAATTAACAATTAATAACAATAGATTAATTAATGTCTTAACTATAATCACAACTGAACACTTAAAAGTCTCTTTCTTATTGCTTCTTCACTCGTTCACGTTCAACTTAAGATTGAATCTCAGCCCACCGTGCGTCTTATTTATACATCCATTCTCCCGGTTTAGAGCACTCCAGAATATTCCCGGCCGTTCGTTTACAATTCCAGCCTAATCTAACCAGTCTGCACAGTCCAGTGGCGTAACACTGCCCCCCTCCTTAAGCCTGAACGTCCCGATCAGGCAATTCATTATTCCCTGCATACTTGGCTAGTCTCTCTATATGCACCACCTTCATCTTAGATTTTGGATTTTGCTGAATTCTATATACAACGTCGTTTAATCTGGTGATGACAGTGTAAGGTCCTTCCCAAGGGTGGTGAAGTTTCGGGGACCTGCCTTTCTTTCGTTGTGGGTTATAAAGCCAAACCAACTCTCCCACCTGGTACCCTCCTGAATTAAGATCATAACGAGCCTTCATACGGTCACTTGCTATGGTAATTCGCTCAAAAGGAGCCCTGGCGTTATATTGCTTATTCCTTATTTGTGGCCCCATTCTTGCCGTGCAAACTTCACATTGGCGGCACCAAGCCTCCACATCTTGACGACTGTTTACCCAGTAGAAACGTTGTCTTACTTTTGTCAGGGTTTTGTTGACGCCAAAATGTCCGCCAGACGTTTCATTATGCACTTGCTGAAGTACATCTGCTACGTGACACCTGGGGATTAACAATTTCAAAGTAACTTTCCTCCCATCTGGACTTTCCCACGCTCTCTTCAGCAGTCCATCCTCTACTATAAGGGAATCCCATTGTGCCCATAAAGCCTTCAGTCCCACTGATTCATTTGAAATGTCCTTCCAATCGGGTCGGGTCCCTCTTTCTTTTCATTTCAGAATAAGACCAGTCTCGTTATCGTTTAACTGCGCTTCCCTTAACGACTCTTTTAACCAATAAACCGGAACATCAATCTTAACGGTCTTCATTATTTGTACATTTTGTTGTTCTTCCTTACCGTGGCAAGGCTTGCAGTCTTTCTCACGCGGTCTTTTGGAAAGGCCATCTGCTATATTCCGCGAAGTACCAGCTCGCCAGTTTTCCTGTGGCTTCTCCATTACTGCGACCCTCTCAGGGATGCGCTGACGACAGTTACTCTGAATGTGGCCCACTCTGCCACACTTATAACAGCGCATACGTCCTCCACTCTGTCTCCTACTACTTTGCTGTTGGGTTTGTCTCGTATCTTGAATGTTGAGCTCATGACAGTTCCTCTTAATATGGCCCAATTTGCCACACATATAACAACGGATGCCTCCATTAGGCCTCCCACTACTTCGTTGTTGGTCTTGTCTCTGCTGGGAGTTCGATTTTGTCAGTAGTTGGGTCAACATCTTGTGTAAATCAGATATCAGGTTTTGTGTTGTGTTGTCTGGCATGTCTTCCTCCACACTCACAGCTGTCTCTGATTTGGTTGTGTGGTATCCTCATAGGCAGCCTCAATCTCCAGTGCATGTACTAAAGCCTCACTACTAAGCTTATGCCTGGCCAACTTAAGAATTCGCCTAACTTCCTGGTCCCTTACTCCATCAATAAATGTACCAACTGCTAACTGTTGTTGAAATTCCATTGGTGCATCAGGATAAGCTAGATGGGCTAATCTTTCTACCGCAGCCTCAAACTCCAGCGAGATGGCCGCACAAAAAGACCGCGTGCGAAGACTGCAATACTACCGCAGTAAGGAAGAACAACAAAATGTACAGATAATGAACCGTTAAGATGATGTTCCATTTTATTGGTTAAAAATTCGCACAGAAACGCGGTTAAAGCGATAGCCCGAGACTGGGTTCTGAAATGGAAGAAGGGATTGGGCGCGGACATTTCAAATGAATCAGTGGGACTGAAACCTTAGGGGCAGGGGGGGGGGGGGGGGGGGGGTGTTGGACTGCTGAAGGACCGTGGAAAGTCCAGATGGGAGAGAAGATTCCTTTGACGGGTGACGGATCCCCGGGTGTCACGTAGCGTACTTCGGCAAGTGCATAACGTCGGCGAACATTTGGCGTCAGGCCCAACCCTGACAGGTTGCAAGACAACGTTTCTACTGGGTGAAACAGTCGTCCGGAAGGGGGGGGGGGGCACAGCGTGGGGCCGCAAATGGGAATGCCCGCCAGGATCGCTTGCGAGCGAATTACCATAGCAAGTGACCGGGTGAAGGCTCGTTATGATCTTATGATTCAGGGGGTACCAGGTGGGAGAGTTGGTTCGACTATATAACCCACAACGAAAGAAAGGCAAGTCCCGAAACTCACCACCCTTGGAAAGGACGCATCACTGTCGTCACCAGATTAACGACGTTGTATATAGAATTCAGCAAAATCCAAAATCTAAGATGAAGGTGGTGCATATAGAAAGACTAGCCAAGTATAAGGGAATAATGAATTGCCTGATCTGGACGTTCAGGCTTAAGGAGGGGGCAGTGTTACGCCACTGACTGTGCAGACTGGTTAGATTAGGCTTTTCGGAATTGTAAACGAACGGCCGGGAATATTCTGGAGTGCTCTAGACCGGGAAATGGATGTAAAAATAAGACGCACGGTGGGCCGAGATTTAATCTTAAGTTGAACGTGAGCGAGTAAAGAAAAAAATAAGAAAGAGACTTATAAGTGTTCAAGTGTGATTATAGTTAAGACAGTAATTAATCTATTGTTATTAATTGTTAATTAGCAAAAAAGAAGTGATAAGTGTTACCTGACTTTCAATCAACGAATCTACGAGAAGAGGTGGATTTTGTGTGGACTAGCAGGCGTAACAGTATAATATTATAAGATACATAATAATCCGTATCATTAGCCCCCCGTCGCGGGGGAATAAATATTTGAAGAAAGTTATTATATTGTATATTGAGTTATTTAATAATGAAATATATATAATATAAGTAATAAAATTAAATTTCACATCTCTTTATTTGCATGGTCTATTTGTGAAAATAATTTAAGAAGATATTATCTCATATTGCAGTGAGTTGTGCTGAAATATACCAAATAAGCAATACCAATTGATATCTGTTTATTTGCTGGTGTATTTTTAAGTAATGTAAGAGGTATTTGAATAATAAAATGTTTCTACCATGGGAGGCCTATGCGTCTGCATCTTATTGTGTTTGTGAAAATGAAAAGTGACGTCTATTACGTGTTAGAAAAATCAAAGTTCATTAGTGTTTTGAAAGAAAAAATCGGTTAATATGGACCGGTGGGGGGCTCCAATTTTAGTGTCACAATAAAAAAAAGCGACGAGTTCAAGCTCTGCACTAATTTGTTAATGATTTTGATTTCTTTAGCGAACCGTATCGAAAACAAACTTCCGTTTCGTCTACGCGTGCACGGAGCTTGAGGAAAATTTAAAATAGCGATCCGACATCAGTCAATCGGAAATCGACCCATCGTTAACAAATCGTTTTTACTCATATCAGTATTTTTTATTCCAATATTGACGTGATAGACAAGAAAATTAAAGAAAATAGATACATCATCAAAACTATTCTCTTTAAAAAACTTTTAGGTAACGGAGAAAATTTGGACAAGAATAATCAGACTACTAATAAACGCATGGCGATTATGGAAAGTAGACAATAGTGGATTCCCGAAATTCATATTAGAAGAGATCAAAGAACTCAGAAGGGAAAATAGACCAATTTATTATCTAGATGAAACTTGGTATGCTCATGACACCGTAAAAAAAAAAGATGAACTGATGGATCTAGGAATGTCAACCAACCTCATTGCACACTGAATAAAAGGACCGGTTGATTATATTTATTATAATACACTGGGATCGTTTAATGGAAAGGTTGATAATGCATTGCAACTTGCGGAAAAAGCATAGAAGACTGTAACGTGGATTACCACATCATGGAGGGAGAAATATTTGAAGAACGATTTGGCAAAATAACTAAATCCAAAGTTAAAACCGAATAGCATTAATGTTCTTGACAATGCAAAGTACAAACAAGACAACTATAAAAAACTTCCAACAAGAGTTCTACTGTGGAGACGTTTAATGTTCTCTATATATGAGGAAAATTATAATAAAGCACTAAACCGTTTTAAGTCCTGCAAATGAAAAATTAAGAGAAGAAGTATATTATAGATATGTAGCGGAGAGATATAGCCACAAAGTGTTGAGATTATAGTCATATTTCTGTATTTTCAACCCGATTAAATCAATTTGAGTGCGAAAATTGAAGTAAAAATTCGTGCAAAATTTTTTCGAGTACATGACGAAAAACGCGATTCGTATAATAAAGGAAATTTCAAGGAGCTAATAGATTTTTTAAAAAACATATGATCCAAAATTAGAGAACTTTTTTGAATAACGCCACTTTTTCCGGGACGTCTAAATCAATTCAAAATGACTCAATTGAGAGTGTTAGTTTCATTAATAAAGGCAAAATTGTATGAAGAACTACATAATTGCGAATTTTTCTCGTGGCAAATTGATGAAACGACGGACATTACTTGTAAATATCAACTTTCCGAATTTTTTAGCATATGTAAAGCACGGCAAATTGTTGGAAAGATTATTTGGTTTTTTTGATGTGAGCAATGGAAGAAACGCGGACAGTTTATTTGAATCATGAATCGACGAATTTGGTAAATTTGATTTGAAAAATAAATTAATTGCACAAAACTTACGACGGCGCTGCGATTATATCATTTTAATGGACTCCAAAACTAAAATAAAAAGATATTGCTCCTCAAGCTACTATACTCACTGTTACGTCACAAATTAATTTGTCTTTGAGTAAAGCCTGTAACGGAATTAAAGAAGTCAGATTATTTTTTCAATTATTACTGTTTTTTCGTTATTTTTTTTTAAATCTAGTAAAAGATCGATATTTTAAATAGAATTATGGAACATAGAATTCCGAGTAATGCTCCTACGTCGGAATTTTTCATCTACAGTTCTTTTCACTGTTGACACATACAGGAAAAACTTACTGACATTTTTAATTTTATTTCGGAAAGTGAAGACTTTTTTAAATGACGATCAGACTTTAAGAGCAGCTTACGGATTAAAATCATTATTGTTGGATAAAAACTTCATATTTTTTCTAATGGTTTTTAAAATGATTTTTGAGCAAACTGATGTTGTTTTCCAAATTTTACAGAACAAATTAACTGATATAACATATTCTAAAAAATAGACTTAATTCACTGATATCTAAATAAAAAGAATTTCGCAATAACGAAATACATTTCAATACTTTATATAATGATATTTTATAAAATATTGAAGAATTAGATGATGAGCCACAGTTAAAAAAAAGAAAGACAACGTATAACTTTGACAGGATAGACAACATTACAAACAAATTTTTTTCAGATATTTTGGACACCATTATAGTCCAAATTGAAATTAGATTTTCCGATTTAAATACTTTGCAATGTTGCGATTTAGTAAATCCTAATAATTTTATATTTTCTACATCATTTCCTAACAGTCTAATGGACCAGTATCCCCTTTTTAACTATATTTCGTTAAGAAATGAACTATGTGTGTTGTATTCTGACCAGCAACTTTTAGCAAATTCAAAATCGCCTCAAGAAATGCTTAATTTTGTATATAATAATTATTTAAAAAGCTGTCTCTCCGAACTGTACAAACTTTTATCTTTAGTGTCAACAATTCCAGTAACCTCAGCTTCTGTAGAACGATCGTTTTCAGCACTCAAACACATAAAAACATTTACTAGAAATACAATAGCTCAAGACCGTCTGTCAAATATATCGTTTATTTCAATAGAAAAACGTTTTTTGTCAGAGTTGCAGAAAAATGATTTATTTTCATTTTATGAAGAAGTAATCAACCATTTTGTTAGTTCTGAAAATCACAGGTTACCACTGATTTATAAAAATATTTAGACTACACCAAAGATTAATATAGCTACTTAGTTATTATATTAGAAGAAATATTTATTTACGTTATTTATTCTTTAGAAAATATTTTTAATGTAACTTCTTTTTCAAAAATTATTTTAATTTTTATTAAAAGTAATAATTTTACACTCTGGCAGTGATAATGAATACAATTTTTTGTTTGTAGAAAAACACTTTTATTTATCAATTTTTTTCCAAAAACTATTCTGATTTTTGTTAGTTATAATTTAATTATAAGTGGGATAGTAGGGCTACTCTGGCGATCAACCCACGACAAAAAAAATGTAACGCGCCGTTGTACTACCTTAAGGGTGGTGGGAAAATGTGCAAATTGTTATCATATTAAAATTTAGTTACCTTTTAAATTTCAAGCCTTCTCTTTTGGACAATATCACGAGCCGCCACTGGTACCCACAATATACATTCGAGCACAACAGAGCCACACTAGTACGTTAATTATGTATACTGTATGTATATTGTATAGTTATACATGCCAAATACAGAACGTTATTTTCATTTCATGTATTTCTTTTGAACATACACAGGATCTTAAATGATATGTGAGAATGTCCATATTTTACCACGAACTAGTCCGCGTTAAAAAAATGTACCAAAATTCTCTTAAAATCTACTGCAAAACATCACAATAAAAATAAAAAGGTGAAGCCATACTTTCTATCTCTCTGGCGTGACAGTGGAAACGGTTGTGGTGTTGGATTCCATTAAACACAAGTGGTCCAAACGTCTAACAGTAATGTTTTTAGTTATAAAATATTTAAAATATTTTAAAAATTTTGATGCAGAAGTAGCTTCACCGGCAACATTAAAACGACGTCGTTGATCATGATTTTATCCACTGAACTGATGCTAAGGGGAGTCGGAAAATCTTTTTGTTGTAACGTTATCCAGCAATGTGAGGACGCGGCGGGCAACGTTGACACAAACTTAAAATGCTGCTTGGGGAAACATCGACTTTTTTTTCTTTCGAGGTTGTGGCTAAGTTGTACGTCTTCTTGAAACAAAATCCTGGCTACCTTGGCCGCAAAATTTGGATTTTCTTAGATGTTAAAACAAAAGTTTCATTTGTGGTGAATTAAAACAACAACCGTGTATTATATATATATTTCGTAATTTATTGGTGCGTGCCCCTCTCAGAATCCGCCACTTGCTCACATCACTTTAACTATTTTTTTAAATTTTTACCCATACCTCATTTTTTCTTTTTATTCGATATTTTGTAGGCTCAATTTTAAGGACGAAAATGGAATCCGAATTAGAAGTTGCAGGAGTTTTAATTTTAAATCTACTTCTATGCCTGCCGCTGCTTACATTTAGAGTACAAAACTGATATTTCTAACAAATTATGAACATAAAAATAACCACTATTAGGTGCATTATTATTCGACACCGGACAATTTCTGTAAATCCCGGGCGCATATATGTATAGTAAACAGCACGCGTGCTACGCGAAATCGGGCGAACCAAAGTTGGAACCATTAAAGGAACCCGTGCTGTGTGAACATGTTGTGTAACAGCAAGTACGCTAAGAGCTCCCTACTGGAAGAATTACAGGCGCCAATTCCTCGTGTTTTATGTGCTGTCAAAGTTTTGGTTCAATTTTACCATCAAAGAAAATCAATAATGTCTTAATTATAGTTCCTCGGCTGTAAACCAAACCGCCGATCCCAATGTGAGAGGTAAGTGCTCATACCACTCGATCAGTGAGTCATATGTGTATCAATGCCAAAAACTAAAACGGCAATAGCTTTATAAAAAATTTGAACCTTTAGTGTGGAAAATTGACTCAAACGTCCGTAACCTTATTTTCTTTCCAGAATTTGTTAACAAGTTCACTATTATTTAAGTTGGATAAGAATTAAAATTTATCTTTTTAGACTATTACACGGAGAAAAGAAGAGGAACGCTTGAGGCTTATTGACAAAGGAAAGAAGACAGAATGCAGCGATTTTTTAATTTAAGAAAAGAACAGGAAATAATACGTAATGATTATGTTGACAAGGTACCAAACGTATGTTTAGGAATACAGGGATATCCAGAGATTTAACCAGTTCTTTCAGAACTAGTGAGGTCTTATACGAAAGAGAAAAACAAAAAGAATTTAAACAATTTATTAAGGCACATGAGGATGAAGAAGATGCACAATATGCAGAACTTGTCAAGGTAAATGCTAAAAAACGAATTCGAGGAAAAGAAAGAAAAGGCAAGAAAGATGAAGGAAAACAAAAAAGAATTATGGAAAGCACCTTATGTCAGTGTAAGTATAATTTTTTTGTAATAGAAGCAAATTTATATGGTTACAAGATGATTATTTACACAATTGCCGTAGTAGCAGAAGTTTTACAGAATTACATTTAAAGGGTACCAGGAAATGACAGTAACTTGCAACATTTACAAATTATACAGGCAGAAATATGGTACGACGGCAATCATTTCAAGTAGACTTCAAGTTCATATGTACCATTGTTTTAAGACGGTGCCGTAGAATACCTATATTTTTGTTCAAATACTTAGAGAACCACCTGTGTGGCGCCTTTTTGCTTTTTATTCTATGCTACGACCATATATCTGCGGTGATATACCGACCACAATATGGGCTCCTATGCATTATCTATTATTACTTAACCAACCTGACGAGTGCATCATAACCTCGCAACTGCAAACTAATTTTACTAGGCCTCTATGGCTAGCAACAGTTCTTGAACTTGTTTCATATGAAACGGATAACTTTGCTGATCGTGTACTACTCGCAGGATAACGGTTTGGGAGGCATTAGGCACTTATTTGCTTTGATAGCTATTTGTCTAGTACTAATGGTGAGGTTGCCAAATTTACCTCGGCTTAAGTTGGTTGTCAGGCTATTACCAACTTTATTAAAATTAGCCCTTAATCTGACCTACAAAAGTCGGGTTTAGGTAGTGAAACCACAAGAATAAGTAACAATTACTTATTCTTGTGGTGAAACTAACCAACATTGTATATTATTTTATTTGTCGTACCTACCTACGTGTATAAAATGGAGGCGTGTTTATCGTTGCGTACGTATTATATACAAAATACTTATGTCGAATAAAATTTTATAAATCTAGTGGGATAAAAATTGAAACAAAAAGAAATTTTATTGATAAATATATATGAAGTAGGAGTGAACCCATAAAAATAATGTTTATTTTAAGAATTAAAGTATTATTTTTATTTTTTTACTTTTAAAAAATATGTTCCTTTTCCAAAGAAAAAGCAATTGAAATATTGTATAATTTTACGAATAAGTAAAAACTTCATTTGCTTACTTTATTTGAAAGAAGCAAATTTTGTGTATTTAAAATAATTGTAAACACATAATCAACATGGCGGTCTATTCTTTCCTTCTGTGAAACCAGAAACTATGACGAGTCGGGAACTATTACCTAGCTGACTACTTGTTGTGATAGTTTCAAATAAATACACAAATTCGATTTACCGTTATGATAAGTGTCATTATTTTCACTAACAGCGACGTCAAAGTTAAACATTGGTAGGCTCAGGTGCAGAAATCTGCACTAACACTAACGTTTATTCCAAACAATTATGCCAATATCGACCGTGCGTTGTTGCAGTTGGTGTATAAATCTTTACTAAGTATCTACCAATACCTGCATTACCGACATGAATTTTGAGGTTATGTTTAGCCGAGGCCCAAAAGTCTCACACCAACGTCCAGCCGACGCGACGTTGCGAGGGGACTATATAGTTAATAGTATATGTACATCAGTCAGCAACGTCTATCCAACGTTGGCAGGGTACTCAAAAATTACCTAAACCTACTTAGTTATCAACGTCTAATCAACGTTAGATAATGATCTAAAAAACATACCCAACGTATTAAGTAGGTTTCTGCAATCAACCCAATGTTGGTAAATATTTGCTAGATGTAAATAGTAGGTTTGCGAGGTTTAAGCTACTTAACTATTATTTGTAATAATTCCGACGTTGAAATTGGTAAAAAAGTAGTCGGTAGTCGGTGAAATCATACTTGGGATATATCTAACTTCGTGGGTTTAAATTGCCGGTTTCAAGCGATGTCGTTCTTTTCTTTAACGTGTTTTTCTGTTCGGAGGATGTTGTTGATAAATTTTGTCAATTCCAAGGTTGACGCTAGGCGATATGTCGCCTCGTAAATATATTCACGCATATATAATAAAATATCTTACCTTGTGGTTATTTTGGCTAGTTCGGTAACATTCAAAGTTAATACGAAGAGGTCTGAAAGTATTGCTGAATGTAACACACACACACACACACACACACACACACACACACACACACACACACACACGCACGCACACGCACTCGCACGCACTCGCACACACTCGCACACACTGGCACACACTCGCGCACATTCGCACACACTCACATACACCGTGTCTCAAGAGCTTCTGCATATATATTTTGTACATGCACAATCTTACGCAGCCGAACCCACCAGCCTTATCAGCGAGTCAAGCGGGCACGTGATTAATAGATTAACTAGACTCGCCCCGCCTCGAACCTGAAGTTTTAAAATTATTGCAATACATAATACACGTTATTGGTCTTATCAATATACCATAATTCCGTATTTAGTGCGAAATTATTTTATTGCACGCACTTAATAGTCACGCCCAATTTGCAAAAGGTCTTGAGACACAGTGTAGATGTTTTATAAATACTACGTATTTAAAGTGTATTCAACATAGGGTAGTGGGCGTAAACCTGAGAGCTAAGGCAGATCCGTGTATGTCAATTTATGCATTCGCATTGCTATTGGACAACCGTCACATCCTCGTCAAGTTGACGGTCAGAAAGTAATTGTTTTTATAGATTTAAGCCATCCAATTACCTTTGATAAAAACCTGTAATTTTGTTCGCATTTCTATAAAGATAATAAATTTATTGCATAGTACATAAGAATATTTTACCATTTCATATTGTTTGGGAATGTTTCATTAGCTTTTATAATATAAGGTTTGCTCTGTTAAGTATTAATGTAGGCACAGTGGGTTAGCGTATAAAGCAGCTGAGCGAATATTCCTAACAGGTCCGAGACTGATGCTGGACAAAAATACTATATCTATTTACGTAGGTCGTCTCTAATATCTCGCTATATCCCGAACTCTAGTCATAGGCTTCCTAGCGAAAATCATTTCTGTTCTGTTTTCCGTCGTAGTATAGACATACATTTTTGACTCAGACCATTAAATAATTTACTAACGCTTAAAATTTCTGAAAATATGTTGACAGTAGATATCAAATTAATGATAAGTCGTCAGTCATAATTTTTAAAGCGAGGCTTCACCAAACTGGGCCAGCCCGACCGCACGAACCGCCGAGTTTGCGCAAAATTTTGTAAAGAAGTATATGGGACAAAGCCGCCAAATATCATGCCGGTGGCAAGCCCGCAGTTGCCGTCGACCTGGTCCAGTTTAGCGAAGCACAGCCTTTATGAAACAAAAAATTCAGATTCTTGGAATGAGCACACCCGTATAAAAAATCAAATCCCGTATATAAAATACCTTTTTTTGAGCCTAGAGCCTAGACTAAAGAATATTTTCCTTGTCGGTATTTGTCTCAAAATATAAAATACATAATTCAGGGTTAAAGTGGAATCTAAAAAAAACTTTAAAAGTGGGGACAGTTCCAGGATGTACACACAAAAAATGGATTCTACTATCCTTTAATCTTGCCTAAAATTACAATTTAATATTTCAAACAGTTTAGAAGTGAAATGAGTCACCTTTGGTGGCCGGTATCACCACTATTATGAGGTATCGTACTGTATGGTCTATGTATATACGGATGGTCCAGTTTTCGAGGCACACACTTCAGAATGTGTAGAGTATATAAAATAATAGTAGTTTTTTCTTCTATGAATATAACTCGAAAAATATGCTATAACTTATAAAGGGTGTTGAAGTTTCATTAAAAAAAGTTTATAATTAAATATCTAAGGAAAGACAAAAGCTATGGTTTTAAAATTTGGTACACCTCCTTTTTATGTAAATCTGCATTTGCATTTTAGGTTAAAAATAGTAACAGAAAGCTATTGGTATAGATAATGGGTTATAAACGTTTTCTTGTAATATTTGTTTGACTCTTTTTCATGTATCTGCCTAATATAATGTAATGTAAAACCTGTTTTAAATATATTTTCATATTTATTTTGTACTATATATTTAAAATAATAAATTATTTTAATTGCCTGCATTATTATTAATATTAATAAGTGTAGAAAGTTTTAAAGCGATTGTGAAAAATTCGGTCTTGTATGCACTCGAATAATATTGATAACGGCAGACGTCTCCTTCTATCGTGCTCGCTTAAGCGCTAAAGGGAGATGAAATAACAGTCTTTGACGGCGTCTGCAGGCGAAATGGGACCGTCTGCGTAAATTTTTTTTTCATATATTCAATCAGCATAATTTTACCTACATTTTGAGCCAGCATTTATACTGGTATCTGATCATGCGATTATGACTGATTTTTAGGCATGTTCAATGGTATCTGTTCTAAAAAAGCTACCACCCAAAGCGTCTCCAAGTTGATTACTTTGACAATGATGTTTCCGCACATTTTAATTACGAATTTAGTCTGGTATAAATAACGAGATTATATACTACTTTTTTCCAAATTAATTTCATTATTGCTAATTTGGGCGATCAGTTGCGAATGGCAGACGAGCGGCTACGTTTTTAATGAACTATACACAATTTATTTCTGGTGTTAAACCTTTGCATCTTATCACACGGTTTTTTTTTCACGCGAGCTCTCGGTCTATAACGGTAATGAATATCTGCATATTCTTCTTTACTAAACAGCATATCTTTCACAGTTACAAGGACAAAGTAATAATACAATTAGTCGTACTAATCTCAAAAGACACAGTTACAACAATAATTGTTTCACAATTATACTTTTATTTAACAGGTTAGTGAAAAATGTTATTTGTTTTATATAGTTAGCTTTTCTACTGCTCTCTCCTTTAAGACAATGGTTTTAAGCGTCTGTACACAAGATTTTAACTACAATTACGGAAACGGCTTGTTTCATCAAAATCTTACAAAAACACTTTTTTCTTCAGAATATATGTCATGGACGATTTGGCAGTTTACAATATTTTTCTATATCGAGTGATGTCCTACTTATATAAAAAGGGTATGTGACCGTATCTACGCCAATGGCTTTCTGTTACTATTTTGACTTCGAAATGGAAATGTGTGCCAAATGTGAAAACGATGGCTTTTGTCTTCCTTTAAATATTAAATTATAAACCTTTTAATGAAACTTCAACACCTTGTATCCAAGTTATGGTGCATTTTTCGAATTACGTTCATAGAAAAAACTCCTATTATTTTACACATTCCTGAAGTTTGTCCCCCTGAAAATGGACCGCCCTATAACAATCCACACTTTTTTTGTCTACATCGGTTCTTGAAGTATTGCCCCATAATTACGAATCAACCTTGTATAATATGTTACAGCAAATATATAAAATTATTTTAATTTTTTTATATAATTTTTGCAGTATACAAGAAAATGCTTTGAACGACAAGAACTGTCGAGAAATTCAAAAAAAGAAGGAAGTTGGAGACAATCTTAGGTCCATTGAAGAAATGGCAATTATTGAAAAGAAAGAAGAAGAAGAGGTAATTTATACATAATACGTGAAAATGAAACAAATGGAAAACTGTAAAGTTCACAAATGTGTGAATGTGATGATTAGCAAAAATATAGTGAGCAAAAAAGAAGCTTTTACCAATCGAAGTTATCGCCATATGTCAGAGGGCCAGAAAATTCGAAAAAGGCCAAAAATCAATATTTATAAAAGTAATAGCATCGTTAACAGAATTTGCAGGTACCCCGAAAAACAGATAATGCATGTTTTCCCGGACCTTCGAGCAGGTAGAAGGTATTTTCGTTTAGCTACCTGCTCCCAAACACAGACCTTCTTGTAGTGTCCGTAGAGATACAAGCGTTCGTTAACTATATTGCCAACTCTCAACCAGTGATTATGTGTTGTTATAAGGCGTTTAAATGAAAAGTTTAATTGTACAGAAAACTTCCTCAAGGTATGTATTTTCATGTTTAAATCGAACGGAGTATCTATTCAATTATTTGGTAGGAGACTATGAAATCGAGAGTGATGAAGACGCCATGTTAAAATTGAAGAATATCAATTCAAAGCTTTGCAGCGCCGCATATTCGAAGCTTGTTCAATGCAAGAAAAACGAATAGATTTTTGGAGAAAAATAAGGAGTGGTTAAGTGTTCAATTTGTATTTGGACAAACCCAAGAAGAAAATTGAACTGGATGTTGCGCCACAACCAGGAACTTCATCTCGAGGTGAAAAAAGCCGTGCCCGTGGTCGTTCAGCTTTAGAATTTTCTTGCGAGCAGTGAAAGAACCAAACGTCGAAAGACTGCAACACTGTCATCGACATTCGAAATCGAGGAGCTTCGGCTGTAAGGAAAAAACATTAAGAACGAAGGAAAAGAAGCTGCCGCAAAACTTGTCTCAGAAGCAATTTTGACCACTCGGCTCGAGCCAGTAAAACAAGGAAAGCTTAGCAAAAGAGTCAGGAAGTCAAAGGAAATAATTCCACTTACCCCAGACGAAGCTCTGTCATAAAGATTGAAGCGAAATATAGCAAACACTTATCTTGTTCACAGACGGATAGCAAAAGAACATTTTGCGATATCTATCGCTCCTATCACAAGCTCCGGGAAGTAAAATTACGTTGCTATTCCCGAAAAGAAAGGCAAATTATAACCGATTCGTTCTGCAGAAATTTTATTACAAGATCTCTTGGATCATACAGTAAAACGGATACTAGAATTGTAGAAAACCGGTTCTTCTTTCATTATCAAGCAATCTTCGAGAATTTGAAATTGTTGATAAAATGGGGAAATGATGGAAGTATAGGTCACTCACAATACAAACAAATGTTCGCCGAGGTTAGTCTTAGTGGGGATGGCGATTTGTTTCTTACGTCCATAATGCCATTACAACTTCTATGTGGAGCAAACTTGAGAAAAATAAAATGATTGTGTGGCAAAATCCCCGTCTATCGTCAACTTGATTTTGTAGACCTGTATGCTTCCAATTCAAGAAAGAAACGAAAGAACTGACGGTACAATAGACATCATACATAGAAAATCAAATTTCGAACCTCGACCTACTACTGATAAGAGTGTTATGTAATGAAGAAATGCAGTTTCTTATGTTTGTGTGATGACGATGACAAACAGCAAAGTGTGTAATGCAATTACGGAAACAGCTCCTAACTGACATGCTTATATGTAAAACAACTCCCAAAGATATAAATGCCATTGAAAAAGTATTAAAAGAACAGTTGTCTAGGGAATTTTAAAATTTGATTGTCAAGTCTACATGCCTGGATCAGGTTTTTTAATGCTTGCTGCATTTTCGCACAGATTAGAACTTAAAGTTTGGCAAATTTGAGTGAACTGAAAATAAAGCAGTTTTCGAAACAAGAAAACGTACCATACAGCAGAACTTCAGAGATAGAATAGCTCGTGGATATACCTAAGATTGAGGTAATATCCATCAAAGACGGCACATGGCTCGACGATTTTTCCTAACCCCTCACTTTCCAGTGAAATTACGGGTATAGATGAAGAAGTTATGCAATTTGTGTGACATTACCCACCTTATCTTGTGGTCATGACGATAAAGAGCGTTTGAGGAATATGCTGCTTGGAAACTGCGATATTGTATGTCGCTAAATATCCGTGGCATTATATGCCTGCTAGCGCGCATAAAATATTACTTCATGAGTCATAATAATCAAAGAAGTTGGCTCTACCCATTGGTCAATTGTCAGAAGAGGCCCAAGAATCGAGAAATAAGTGATCTCAAAAGTTCAGGAAACATACTCGAAAATCAACAAACAGAAACCAAGATTTGCTGAACAGACTTCCGATCCAGTAATTTACCTTGCGGCAGTGCTCATCAATGAAAATATTCCAATATATCTCCCGAAGTTATTTCCAACATAGAGTGCACCCTTGCCAGAATCAACGGAATCAGAATCTCCTAGAGTTCCACAGTCTGAGAAGTGAAGCAGTGAAATTTCCTTATCGGACGATGAAGACGAGAACGTCAGTGACATATATTTTTAGCATTAATCTTAATATTAATTACACTGTATTTTAGTAATAGGTACGTATTTTATTTAGATTCAATTATTTTTGTTAACAATTTCTTTGTTTAGATAAATAGTTTATTGCACAAATGATCAAAAAGTCTAGTAAATTCAGTTAATAACCTTTATACCCCTTAAAGTCATCCCGGGTAATTTAATTTTTTTAATTATTTTTTCCATAGCAATACGTAACCGAACGAAGTACAA